>QLTV01003131.1:2400039-2431071 GCA_003457575.1 Thermophis baileyi | reverse complement strand
TCGCATGCTTGGCAGCTGATTCATATTTATGACGGTTGCAGTGTCCCAGTGTCATGTGATCCCCTTTTGCGACCTTCTGATGAGCAAAATCAATGGGGAAGCCAAATTCACTTAAGAAGCGTGTAACTCACTTAACAGCTGCAGAGATTCACTGAACAGCTGTGGCAAGCAAGGTCGTAAAATGGGGCAAGATTCACTTAACAGCTGTCTCGCTTAGCAACAGAAATTTTGAACTCAATTGTCGTAGGTCGAGGACTACCTGTAATCTAACTGATAGGGAAGATGGGAAAACTTTCGAAATATGTGTTTAGATTCACGGCTAACCATGTTTGCATTCCATTGCAGTAATGGAAGTTTTCTTTTTATATATATATATTATCCTTTTTATTAGTTTATAATATATAATACAAAATTACAAAAGAATGAAAATTGGAAGTTTCCTCTTCGCATTGGGTAGACCGGGCCGAAGCCAGGCTGGCCCAATCTTTCCTCTTCACATTTGGTAAACCAGGCCGAAACCACGCTGGCCTGATCTTTCCTCTTTGCACTGGGTAGACCATGACGGCCCCGTGGGCTGGATCCGACCACATCATGGGCCACATCTGGCCCATGGGCCTTGAGTTTGACACCCCTGCAGTAGAATAAGACAGTAACATCAAACCTCAACTTTTTACTTTTCCGTAATAGTATAAACTAACCACAGATCTACCTAATCGGTAAAACCCGAAATCAGAGTTTCATTTTTTTTCCACCTCAAATTTCATTTTTTTTCCCCACCTCAAGCACAAAGTCCAGAAGCGGTTTCCAAGTAGAAACCAAAGTAATTGTGTGTGTGTGTGTGTTTTTCCTTTGATCAAAGCAGTCCATTTAGCCATCTCTGCTAACTCCCATCAGCTTTTGCAATAATGGAAGTTTTTCTTGGGTTCGCAGGAAGCTGAAAGCAGATGTGGGCCAAAAGATAATTGAAGTGGAGGAAAAGATCTCTACTGTGGCAAACGAAAGCAGCATCGCAGAGGCTGCACTGACGGCTTTGGAGGCAGATGCCAAGAGTTTACACAACGCTGTGAAAGAACTTGCTGAACAGCTGGAGTTCATAAAAATCTCGGATATTCGAGGTTCGTACATTAGACCTCAAGGAATTTTGGTGGGGGTAAAATCTGGCTTTTCATAAGAAAGGAAACTGTGGGAGGGAACCTCAAGCAGATATATTTCACGAACATTGAACAGAATCGAACCCAAACTAAAAGCTTTAAGGAGGATCTGGCTTGAAACGCGGTGAAAATATTTTAAATAATGAAAATCACGTGAATTTCGGTGGAACAAGCTTAATTGGGCTTCATTGGCCATGCTTAATTACGGCTGTGTCGTGCATTTAATTTCATAGACAGCTATTCCAAACGATAAGTAATCCTCAACTTACAATCATTCATTTAGTGACCTGTTCGAAGTTACAACGGCACTGAAAAAAGCGACTTATGACCATTTTTCACACTTATGACCGTTACGGCATCCCCGCAGATGCTTGACAACTGGTTCATATTTATGACGGTTGCAGTGTCCCGGGGTCACGTGATCCCCTTTTGCGACCTTCTGACAAGCAAAGTCCATGGGGTGGCCAGATTCACTTAACAACCGTGTTGCTAATTTAACAACTGCAGTGACTCACTTTACAATGATGGCAAGAAAGGTCGTAAAACGGGGCAAAATTCATTTAACAAATATCTCAGTGACATAAATTTTGGGCTCAATTGTGGTCATAGGTCAAGGACTAGCTGTATTTATGATGGTTGCCGTGTCTCGGGGTCACGTGATCCCCTTTTGCGATCTTCCGACAAGCCAAGTCGATGGGGAAGCCATTGATTCCCTTAATAACCGTGTTACTTGCTTAAAACTGCAGTGATTCACTTTACAACACGGGCAAGAAAGGTTGTAAAATGGGGCAAAACTCACTCTATTAACTGTCTCGCTTAGCGACAGAAATTTGGGGCTCCGTTGTGGTTGTAAGTCGAGGATTACCTGTATTAACGTTGTAAGGCCAGATCAAACATGGAATGCTCAACCGGTTTCACCTCTGATTGGTTTCAGGCGCCTTGGACAGTATCACCAAATATTTCCAGATGTCGCTGGACGCGGAAAAGAGAGCCAACGCCTCGGTTTTGCTTCCTGGCAGCCTCATTGAACAGTCCGCCGAAATGCGTCTGGAAGTGGAGAGTTTGGTCAACGAGACGGCGGCCACCTTCAAGGCTACACAGGAAGAGCAGTCCCGTCTCTTGGATGAATTGGCGGGAAAGCTGCAAAGTCTGGATTTGGCTGAAGTGTCGGAGAAGGTAGGCACCCCGCGAAGGCGGTAGCTGAGCTTGGACGAGGGCGAAGTATTTGGGAAGGGGTGGAAATGAACAGGGATCAATGCCCAGAATGAAGGGGGAAAAAAAAACTGTTGCACGTAGATGAGATGTCTTTGGAGATTCTCAGTCATCCAGGTAATGTTTCTCCCAAAAGTGCTTTTTTTTTCCAAGAGGCAACTGGACTTTCTGGTTTTTCTTTGATGACGTTTCGCTTCTCATCCCAGAAGCTTCTTCAGCTCTGACTGGATGGTGGGGAATGGAAGGATTTATACTCCTTGCAGACAGCTGGTCATTTGCATCCTTTTAGAGAGTCGTTGAGGCCACTTGGAGGTTTCCAATGCAGATGGACTGCTGAATCTAGTCCTGATGGGTTTGTTCTCCTATGTTGTGCCGTGTGTTTATGAAGTGGTTGTTTTGTTTCCCCACCAATTATACTAATAGGTTGCTCAATGTCTATGGAGATTCTCAGATCATGGATGTCTCAAAGGTGCTTTTTCAAAAGGCAACTGGACTTTTGTTTTTGCTTGAAGACGTTTCGCTTCTCATCCAAGAAGCTTCTTCGGCTCTGACTGGATGGTGGGGAATGGAAGGATTTATATTCCTTGCAGACAGCTGGTCATTTGCATACTTTTAGAGAGTTCTTGAGGCCACTTGGAGATTTATCTGTGTCCTCAGGGTCACCTGAGTGGTGCAAATAGGTGTGGAGCCTTCTTGGAACTGCTGAAATGACTGTGTTGTAGACTGGAGATAGATGATGTTGTATCCCTCCTGTTGAGAGAGGGCTATTCAATCTTAAAGTAGATGCCCTCTTTGACCCCTCTTTCAAACCAGTGGTCCTCTCTGTCCAAAATGTGGGCTTTGCTGTCTTCAAAAGTGGGGCCTTTGTCTTTCAAATGCAGATGGACAGATGAATCTTGTCCTGATGGGTTTGTTTTCAAACTTCACAAAGGCATGGCACAACATAGGAAAAACAAATTACAGCGGCACTGAAAATACTGACTTACGACCGTTTTTCACACTTATGACCATTGCAGCAGCCCCATGATCAAAATTCAGACACTTGGCAACTGACTCCTATTTATGACAGTGGCCGTGTCCCTGGAGTTGCGTGATCAAATTTTGCGACCTTCTGACAAGCAAAGTGAAAGGGGAAGCCGGATTCACTTCAGTAATTTCACACCTGTGGTGATTCGCTTAACAACCGTGGCAAGAGAGGTCGCAAAAAGGGGCAAAACTCCCTTAAGGAATGTCTCACTTAGCAACAGAAATCTTGGGCTCAATTGTGGTCGTATGTCGAAGGCTACCTGTATTGATCTGAGAGTTTTCGGAATCTCTCCTAATTTTAACAGCAAGAATTATTTTGAAAGATAAAACAATATTATTGAAAAGCAAAGACAGGAACTGAACCAGCAAGCGCACATAAAATCCTAGGATTATATTGAGAAACCAGATCAGACAAAGATTATCTCCCCCTAATGCCAAAATACATTCCAGAGATGCAGCATTTCAGCAGGGAAGACCTTATCCCCGATTACCACCCACCTCGTGGCAGAAAATAGAAAAAATTAGTAGAAGGGCCCACCCAGGATTATTTATTTATATTTTCATTTTTTTAGTCTTTATCACTGAACATCTCCAAGAGGGAGATCTTTGATCGAGCTTCCTACCGCCCAAGATTAAAACAAAGCAAAAATGTGAAGAAGCAGAAAGTGAGCCACAGAGTAATAAAAAATGAGTGTAAATGCAAAAATTGTGAGGTAAACGTACTTTTGAAAAATGGATGGATTTGATGGTATAATTGGCTTGGACAAAAAAAATATAGAAAACTATTAGTATAACTTCTTGCAACGATATAACTAACTGTAGTTTATCTAATATACCACGATATAATATTTTTTCTCACTTTTTGATTGAAATGGGATTTAAAGACTTAAATCTAAAATAGATTTAAAGATGGAATAAATATATATATATATATGTATATAAATACTTACATACACATATATAGTGCGAGTATATATGAACTGGATAAAATAGCTGTAGAAATAAAAGATGATATTCCAATAGACACAGATTTTTAAAAGATAAGATTTATAACGTATAAATATAGATATTATATTTATCCGAGTACTTAAGGATTAATATTAATAACTGATAGGCTGTTTTAAAAAAGTACGATTTCATTGTTATGGTTTGTATTGTTTCTTTTTTTGCTGTTTCTTTTTGTTATTTGTGTATTTAATTGTTATGTTATGTTTTTAAAGAAAATTCAATAAAGATATTTTTTTTAAAAAAATTTTTTAAAGAAAGAAATGGATGGATTAAAACGCCACTGAAAATGGAAACGAAGAGTCTTTGGGCCTCCAAGGAAAAAAATTACATCGTATGTGCCTGGAAAGATTAAAACCTAGATTTTTGCCTCTTAAATACTTGCTGAAGATTCATAATTTCTGCCCTGAAAGCTCCATCTTGCTTTAATTGAAGGAGAAGGTGGTAATCCTCTCTAAAACCATTTGACTGACTCCTCTAATTTGGAGAGAGAGGAATTTTTCATATTTAAAAAAAGAGGGGATATTGAGACTAGTAACTTCCTACTAAAAGAACAGAGAAACAGGATGTGATTTGCACATCCCCACTTAAGACAATGTTTTGTCTAGTTTCAATTGAGCATTTGTGTATTACCTCTGTCCAGACACTGCTTCATGGTGCTCACTGTCTCACTTAATTTTGCTGAAAGCCAGGAATCAAAATGGAATGGCTGTTTTCTCTCTATTTTCTCCTGTTTCAGATATAATGTGAAATGCCCTGGGAGTAAAATACAGCTAGTTGCTCGACTTACGACCACAATTGAGGCAACTGCGGCAAGAAAGGTTGTGAAATGGGGCGAAACCAGGGGTGAAATGCTACCGGTTCGGCCCGGTCCGGGCATACCAGTAGCGGCGGCCGCCGGTGGTTCAGAGAACCGGTAGCGGCGGCAGCGCAAGCCCACCCACCCGGACATCGCCATTTTGTTTTTAACCCTCTGCGCATGCGCAAAGCGTTCTGTGCATGCGCAGAGGGTGAAAAAGCGCGTGTGATGGGCAGGCGCAAAGCGCGCGCTTCCGAACCGGTAGGGAAGGTAAGTAGATTTCACAACTCACTGAACAATTGCCTCACTTAACGACAAAAATGTTTCAGCTCAATTGTGGTCGTAAATCGAGGACTACCTGTAGTCTAATCCATGGCCGGTGGTGGTCTTACATCAGCAACTACGGTACCTAGACAGCTAGGTTCCATCGTAGATCAGAATTGTATTTGCACAATATTGGAAGAATGTGGGTACTTCTACAGAGGAGAAGATAATTAAATATGATATTAGATTGTGCAGAAATGGATAGATTGACACTAAAAGTAAAGGACAAGGAAGAATCAGAATATTTCTTAACATGGGATGTGTTTTATCAGTGGCTAGATTACAGAAATAGAAATTAGAAGATAAAAGATTACTACTAGGTACAAGTAAATAATGAAAGATCATGATTATATATAAGGAAACAATATACTATCATTACTATTAATATTAGTTTAGTATTAGTATTATTGTTATTAATATTGGACTCTGTAAGTTAAATAACTCAGACAATGCAATGTTCACTAAGAACTTACGTTGATTGAAATAAAACAAACAAACAAACAAATTGCCTGATTGCATTTCTGTCCTTTTGAATTATTATTTTTTTAAAAAACAATCAGAAGGACAGAAGGTAGAAGAATTTAACTGTGGTCTGGATCTGGTTTTGTTCATTTGCTTTTGCTGCCCATTATTAATATTATTATTATTTGCTTCAGGGGGGAAAAAAGGATGTTCAATTTTGTTTTCTTTCTAAAGCAAACAGCTTTGGGGAGAAAAAAGTATTAATTCCACCAAAGGTCAACAAATGACTCACTGTTCATCCTTTTTTGTTTTAAGAGCTTCTATAGTTTTGCTCTTTCAAAAGTTCACAAACATGGAACAGGCAGCCCACGTTTCACAGTCTCATTTTCCAGATCCTGAGGAGGCCAAAATATTTATTTAAACCTCTTTCTCCGAGGCTGTTTTGTGTTTCCACTTCCTAGCTGTCTTGATGGATTGTGAGCTGGTCCAACAGAATTGTGTGAAGGACATACAGCTGGCTGACCTACCACAATTACTTTGTTCCTCTAATCAATTCTAGAGCTGCAAAGATGATAAAGGATGGACATTCTGTGTTTTTGGGGAGGGATAAAGAATTTCTCAATTTCCTTCGCTTTACAGGCGAGGGAAGGGGTCAGACAGGGAAGATTTGAAAGTTGAAAAAGTTTCAAAAGTTGCTCCCGCCATTTGCCCTGAGGTGTTGATACAGGGAATCCTCAACGACCAGAATTATGCCCAAAGTTTCTGTTGCTAAGCGAGACGCTTGTTAAGTGAGACGGTTCTGTCGCTAAGGGAGACAGTTCGTTCCATTTTATGATCTTTCCTGCCACGGTTGTTAAGTGAATCGTTGCAGCTGTAAAGTCCGTTACCCGGTTGTTAAGGGAATCCGGCTTCCCCTTTGACTTTGCTTGTCAGAAGGTCGCAAAATTTGATCCCATGACCCCGGGGACAAATGGTGTGAAAAATGGTCACCAATCACTTTTTTCAGGGTCCGTTGTAACGGTCATGAAATGAACTGTTATAAGTTGAGGAGTATTGTAGCGCTTTAAGGAGTTGGCTCTTCGATGTTTGGAAAGTGATAACCGTTGACTTTTTCCTCCTTTCCACTACAGATGTGTGGGACTCCCCAGGGGTCTTCCTGTGCCGATTCCCCCTGTGGTGGGTTGAGCTGTCAAACCGAAGATGGGATCAAGAAATGCGGAGGGCCTGGGTGCGAAGGTCTAGTGACGGTAGCCCACACCGCCTGGCAGAAAGCCATCGATTTTGACCGAGACATCTTGAGCGCTCTGGCGGAGGTGGAACAGCTTTCCAAAATGGTAATTATTTAAGGTACAACAGAATAACAGAGTAGGAAGGGACCTTGTAGGTCATCTAATCCAACCCTCCGCTCAAGCAGGAGACCCTACACCAGTTCTGACAGATGGCAGTCCAGTCACTTCTTGAAAGCTTCCAGTGATGAAGCTCCCACAACTTCTGAAGGCAACTTCTGTTCCATTGGTTGATTGTTCTCACTGTCAGGAAATTTCTCCTTATTTCCAGGTTGAATCTCTCCTTGATCAGTTTCCATCCATTATTCCTTGTCTGGCCTTCGGGTGCTTTGGAAAATAGTTTGACCCCCTCTTCTCTGTGGCAGCCCCTCAAATATTGGAAGAATTCTTGAATGTTCACACTGGATTGTCCCCTGGTCCTTCTCTTCACTAGACTAGCCATGCCCAGTTCCTGCAACCGTTCATCATATGTTTTGGCCTCCAGTCCAGTGGTGGGATTCAAAAAATTTTACTACCGATTCTGTGGGTGTTGCTTGGTGGGCGTGGCAGGGGAAGGATACTGCAAAATCTCCATTTCCTCCTGATCAGCTGGGACTCGGGAGGCAGAGAATAGATGGGGGCGGGGCCAGTCAGAGGTGGTATTTACCAGTTCTCCGAACTACTCAAAATTTCTGCTACCGGTTCTCCAGAACTGGTCAGAACCTGCTGAAACCCACCTCTGCTCCAGTCCCTTAATCATCTTGGTTGCTCTTCTCTGCTCTCTTTCTAGAGCAGGGGTGTCAAACACAAGGCCTGTGGGCCGCATCCGGCCCGCGATGTGGTCGGAACCAGCCTGTGGGACCGTCCTGGAAAATGTAAGGGGCCGGCCTGCGTCGCTTCGGCCCAGTCTACCCACAGCGAAGAGGAAACATGCCAGCAGTTTGGGGAGTGGCGTCAAGCTGGCCATGCCCACCCAGTCAGCCACGCCCAGTGAGTGCCGTCAAGCTGGCCACGCCCATCCAGTCGGCCACACCCATCCAGTCGGCCATGCCCGCCCAGCCCCCCCCCCCCCGGTGAACCACAGCCCTGATGCGGCCCTCAATGAAATTGAGTTTGACACCCCTGTTCTACAGTCTCAACATCATTTGGTTGAGAATTGTCAGAGAATTCTTAAAAGTCGCTCTCAGAGCTTCAGAACCCGTTAAGGTCTCTGTCGGTATTTATTTTCAACAAGAGACGGAATTTGCTAGCTGTTGTAAATACAGGCATGCTTACCTCACGTAGGTTTCGGAAGCAAAACAAAGAGCCGACGAGGCCAAGCAGAACGCGCAAGACATTTTGCTGAAGACCAACGCCACCAAGGAGCAGGTAGACCGGAGCAACAAGGACCTCAGAAATCTGATTCATCAGATCAGAGATTTTTTAATGAGTAAGTATTATTTTCAGATGGCTTAAGGCGACTGGCATGCATCTCTCTGCAGAGGAGCTTTCCTCTTTTTAGGTCGTTCTCGAGTTACGACCACCACTGAGCCCAAAATTTATGTTGCTAAGTGAAATATTTTTCAAGTGACTTTTGACCTATATGAACCCAGCTGACTCATATTTATGTCGGTTGCAGTGTCCTGGGGTCATGTGATCTCCTTTTGCAACCTTCTGACAATCAAAGTCAATGGGGAATCCAGATTACTGTGTTACTAACTTAACAACTGCAACGATTCACTTAACAACTGTGGCAAGAGAAGTCATAGAATGGGGCAAAACTCACTTAACAAATGTTTCACTTCGCAACATAAATTTTGGGCTCAATTGTGGCAGTAAGTCGAGGATTACCTGTATAAGGTTCCTTTGACTATGAGGGTACTGTGTCTGTCGAAGGTGTGGTCTTCAGCTCTAACAGAATAACAGAGTTTTGAAGGGACCTTGGAAGTCCCTGCTCTAAAAAAAACTCTAAAAAGAGTGCATTTTGTTTTGCAATAGTGGCGAATATCTGTAGCTCGGGTGTGGGATGAGGTTGGAGGTTCGTTCTCCGAGCTTGTGGGTTGGTTTCCGAACGTTTCGTTACCAGGGTAGGTAACATCTTCAGCGGAGTTTAGGGCAGGGGTGGGTTCTGGATCCTTTTGCTGCCGGTTCGCTCAGGGTTGCGCCGGGCATGCACGTGCCCCCGCAGCAATCAAAAAATAGCTTCTGCGCATGCGCAGAAGCAAAATCCAAGATGGCGGCGCCCACAGAGACACTGACAGAACCAGCTCCGTGACATCATCGCCGGTTTACTAACGGTTCTAAAGAACCGGATAGAACCGGTAGGAACCCACCTCTGGTTTAGGGGATGTCCGTGTTCTTCTGTTTATAAGGGCTTCAGGTGTGGGTGTGTCAAGTGAGAGTCTTGGGGTGGGTCAGGTGTGAGTTATCAGTGAGAGACTTGTGATGGGTCTTGTGATAAGGCGGTTACATCAGGTGAGGGTCATTGGGAGGTGAAGTGTTGGTGAGGTGGGGTTGCGTGGTTTGGTTGAGGGTCGGTGCTGCCTCTGGTCGGCTGTGGGATTGATTTGGATTCTGAGGGGTTCGTAGGCTGGTTGTGGGTCAATGTGTGTCTGTTGAGGGGATTGCTTGTGGAGGGCCAGGCTTCGATGAACTCAACGAGCGTGGCGGGGGGGTTAGCGTGGCTGATGATTTTTGTGTTGCTCCGATTGAACCAGTGCTGTTTGGTGTCGGTGTGAGTAGAGATTAAGGATTTGGGATCATGGCATTTGACGGCCAACCGGTGTTCGTAGATCCCGGTTTTTAATTGACATGATGTTTGTCTCACGTAGAATTGGTGCATTTTATTTTCTCTTTAAACTTGTGCTGTTAAGTCTCTGTTTCTAGCGCAGGAGGTTCCGTCAGCAATTTGACATTTCAGCTTGAAAACATGAATGGAATGGAATGGAATGGAATCAGTGGTGGGATTCAAGTTTTTTTACTACCGGTTCTGTGGGCGTGGCTTGGTGGGCGTGGCTTGGTGGGCGTGGCAGGGGAAGGTTACTGCAAAATCCCCATTTCCTCCTGATCTGCTGGGACTCGGGAGGCAGAGAATAGATGGGGCGGGGCCAGCCAGAGGTGGTATTTACCGGTTCTCCGAACTACTCAAAATTTCCACTACCGGTTCTTCAGAACTGGTCAGAACCTGCTGAAACCCACCTCGGAATGGAATGGAATGGAATCAGGAATAAGAAAAAGAATAGGAATAGGAATAGGAACAGAGATATGTTCCTGAAGCACCCACAACTTCTGAAGGCCATGGATTCCGTTGTGTCACTCAGAGGTTTCTGTTCATCGTCCTAACAGAAGACGGGGCCGATCTGGATAGCATCGAAGCTGTTGCTAACGAAGTTCTCAACCTGGAGATGCCCAGCACACCTGAGCAGCTGCAAACCCTGGCAGATAACATCCGTGACCGCGTCGAAAGTCTGTCAGATGTGGAGACCGTCCTTCAGCAGAGCGCTGGAGATATCGCAAGGGCGAAGACCTTGTTAGATGAAGCTAAGAAAGCCAGGTATGAAAAAAAAATGCCTTCTTTTTTTCTGTAGTAGACTTTCTTTTGCAGAAATCTAAGAAATTCTTCTTTCATGGATGGAATTAAACTTGGAAGAGGCAGATCTCCCTGGTGGAGACAGATGGATCAATTTTCAGAGCTTCTCCAAGGACAAAGACTCATCTATTCACCCAATAAGTCTGACTGAAATTCTTAAAGATACCCAACTATTTGTAGTACAGGTAGTCCTCGACTTACGACCACAATTGAGCCCAACGTTTCTGTTGCTAAGCGAGACATTCGTTGAGTGCGTTTTGCCCTATTTTACAACTTCTCTTGCCACGGTTGTTGAGTGAATCACCGCAGTTGCGAAGTTAGTAACACCGTTGTTAAGTGAATCTGGCTTCCCCGTTGAATGTGCTTGTCAGGAGGTCGCAAAAGGTGATCACATGACCCTGGGATACTGCAAGCATCATAAATGTGAGTCATAAATCACTTTTTCACTCCCGTTGTAACTTTGAACGGTCACTAAACAAAGTGAACTATCTTTATGTTTGTCACAAAGGTGCTTTTTCAGGAGGCAACTGGACTTTGTTTTTTCTTTTGAAGACGTTTCGCTTCTCATCCAAGAAGCTTCTTCAGCTCTGACTGGATGGTGGGGAATGGAAGAGTTTATACTCCTTGCAGACAGCTGGTCATTTGCATCCTTTTAGAGGGTCGTTGAGGCCACTTGGAGGTTTATCTGTGTCCTCAGGGTCACCTGAGTGGTGCAAATGGGTGTGGAGCCTTCTTGGAACTGCTGAAAGGATTGTGTTGTAGACTGGAGATAGATGATGTCGCATCCCATAGGATAGGACAGTCCATTTTGAGGCAGGAAATTCACAGCAAATATAGAGGGAGAACTCAAATGAATAAATATAGGTAGTCCTTGACACAACAGTTTATTTAGTGACCGAAGTTACAACGGCGCTGAAAAAAAAGTGACTTATGATCATTTTTCACACTTATGACCGTTGCAGCATCAACACTCAGAGAGCCAGTTGGACCTGTTTTCCACAGAAAAGAAAACACCGGGAGCCACAAAACTCTTCCCGTGCCTGACTATTTCCTGAGCGGCCACAAAACTAGCATATATAGTTGAATTAAAGATTCCGTTTTCTTCTGAAACTTTTCTTTTCTTGGATTTATCCATGGTTGGCCTACCGCGGGTCTAAAAGCTTAATAAATTGCGTGTCGGTGGGTGTCGCACATTGGCGGTTGTGACACATATTTTGAGCGACGGAGCCGCAGCAGAGGGATGAAAGAGCCACATGCGGCTCCAGAGCCACGGGTTGCTGACCCCTGGACTATCTGTATGTTTATATTTTTGTCCTTACTGCTGCTGTTAAAGGGTAGTAGGGAAACCCTTGAAAGACTAATTAAGAATGTGGATTGGGATGTTTTAATCTGTACCTATTCCAAGGGCAGATATCCTCACCAACTTGCAGCATCTAAGCTGATCATGAGGTATTGCTAGAAAATAAAAACAAAGAGCAGATTGAAGCAGAGAGACGTGTTCTCTGAAATAGGAACCAGGGGTGGGTTCTGGATCCTTTTGCTGCTGGTTTGCTCAGGGTTGCGCCATGGGCGCGCGCGCCCGCAGCAATAAAAAAATACCAAAATCCAAGATGGCGGCGCCCACAGAGACACCGACAAAACCGCTCCGTGACATCATCGCCGAACTACTAACGGTTCTGAAGAACTGGTTAGAACCGGTAGGAACCCACCTCTGATAGGAACCAATCCTTGTTTTAAAAGAATCTAACGTTGTCGATGTCCCTTGGTCAGTAAAAGCGCAACGGATGTGAAAGTCACGGCGGATATGGTCAGAGGGGCACTAGAAGAAGCTGGAAGAGCCCAAACCACAGCTGAAGACGCCATCAAACTAGCAGAGAAAGATATTGAAGGAACACAAGGCTTGCTAGCCTCTGTAAGTTGAGATTTTTCTAAATTATTTGGAAACGGGGAGCTAAGGTCATTGGTATTACCGAGTTGCAAGGGAGGGGAAAAATGCACAGTTCATGTATTTCCTTTTGCTCGCTTCTATCTTGTGCACGGACTCTACTCTTCATGTGCTATGAGATCTAAATAAGACAGGTGATTTCTGCAGGTAGAACAGGTTGGGAACTCTCATTATAGCTAATGTGTGTGTGTGTGTGTGTGTGTGTGTGTGTGTGTTTGTGTCATTGTGGATTTCAAATATTGGAGGTTAACGTTTCCCCTTTGCAAAATGGTTTGTAGTACGGGCTGAACATTTTGATGAGCTAATCTCAACATACGTTTCATCAAGGAAAATCCCAGTTCAGATTAAAGTATGGAAACTGGAAGAAAAAAAATTCACAAAGAGGTGGTTAATGATTCTGACTTTGGATGGTAGGAATGAGGAATAACAGAATAGTTAACAGAGTTAGAAGGGTCCTTGGAGGTCTTCTAGTCCAACCCCCTGCTCAGGCAGGAAACCCTATACCATTTCAGACAAATGGCTGTCCAGTCTCTTCTTAAAAACCTCCAGTGTTGGAGCACCCACAATTTCTGGAGGAAAGCTGTTCCACTGGTTAATTGTCCTCACAGTTAGGAAATTTCTCCTTAATTCTAGGTTGCTTCTTTCCTTGATTAGTTTCCATCCATTGTTTCTTGTTCTGCCTTCAAGTGCTTTGGAGAATAGGTTGACTCCTCTCTTCTTGGTGGCAGCCCCTGAGATATTGGAGCAAAACTAGTCAAAATCTGGAATGGATTAAACCCCAAAACTGTGAAGTTGAACCAGAATCAAACTTCCCTTGCTATTATCTTGATCTTTGAGGGACCTTCAGCTCAACTTCTAAAATATAGTGTGTGAGCCTTTAGCCCCTGGTGTGTTGATTTGCTGTCTCAGAAGCATATAAGCCAAAGGAGAAAAGGTGTATCAAAATATAGGCCGAAGTTGTATTCTGGAAAACTGACTGCAATAATCTTGAAAACACAACATTTTGAGAAGGAATTCATGCTTTTTTTTCCCTTCTCTCCCTTCATCTCTTCGGTGCTAGATTGCATCGGAGACCGGCTCAGTGGAAGATCGTTTGGGGAATGCGACCCTGCGCATTGCAGAATTAGAGAAGAACGTGGAAACGCTTAGACAGAAGGCTGCTACCAACGCAGAGGATATCAAAGCCGCGGAAGAAAATATCGCCGTGGTTAATCAAACGACCACCGGCGTTCAAAAAGTAAGCATTGAAATCTCACAGGGGTTTCCGACATCCTGGGCTGCTCTTAAGTTCTTCTGAAGATTCTGCTTATCCCGCGCGAAGCTCTTCCAAGTTCAAAAGTTTCAGGCGGCGGATTTGAATAACGCGAAGGTGAGACAAGAGGCCGAGAGGTGGCAGAAGGATGAAAGAAGCATTGTGGCACCACAACACAAGTGTCTTCCTCCCCCCCAAGCTCTTTGGAGTGTGTGATGTGAGATTACGTGCCATTGCCATAGGGGTGGGTTTTGCGGTAACGATGGCACAATGCCTCTTCTGTCGTTTTGATGAGGGCAGCACAATCCTACAGACGACCAAGATGCAAAAGTTGACAAGGTTCATAAGAAGGAAACTAGCATAGTTAGCCATGCTTTTCTTAAAATCAATAGCTGAAGGTGACCAGAGTTACCCCATAGTAAGATGGGCGGCCAATGAATTTTAAGAATGGAATGACGTGGAATAGAATAAGAAATAGAATAGAATAGGGAATACAGATAGTCCTCAATTTATAACAGTTCATGTTGTGACCAAAGTTACAACATCGCTGAAAAAAGTGACTTATGACCGTTTTTCCGTTAGGACATTTCCAGCATCCCCACAGCCATGTGATCAAAATTCAGGTGCTTGGCAAGTGGTTCATACTTACGACCGTTGCTGTGTCCCAAGATCATGTGATCCCCTTTTGAGAACCTCCTGACAAGCAAAGTGAACGGGGAAATGAGATTCACTTTAACAGCCGGGTTACTAACTTATCAACTGCAGTGATTCACTTAATAACTGAAGCAGGGAAGGTCGTAAAATAGAATAGAACAGAACAGAATATGGAAAGAATGGAATGGAACAGAAAGAATAGAATAGAATAGAATAGAATAGAATAGAATAGAATAGAATAGAATAGAATAGAATAGAATAGAATAGAATAGAATAGAATAGAATAGAATAGAATAGAATAGAATAGAATAGAAAATACGGAATGGAATGGAACAAGGATTAGGATTAGATAGTACTAGATAGGCCTGAAGCTTTGTTAGTTGTGATGGAAGTTGCCATCTACGCAGACTTAGAAGGCATTAGGTTTGGGAAAAACACGTTAAAAAGTCCTTTTAAACTCCTTTTCATATCACGAGCCGCTTTTTTCTTAAGCTTTGAAAAGTAGTGATTCAGTCCGCCTATTTGTAAAGCGAACCTTACTAGCCTATTGTCGCTTAAAATCACAAATGTCAAGGATTCCTCTTTGAAGGAAATATTACTACAGGAACCCCAGTCAAGGACTCTGCAGCAATATTTCAGTTCTAAATATAAACATCCAGTTTATATGTCCCAGTGTGAATAGACCATAACATCCAACCAGAGCTGGTATTCAGCCGGTTCGGACCAGTTTGGGCGAACCGGTAGTAGCGACCTGCGACCGGCACTATGCTGTCCTATTTAGGCACATTTTGAAGCCGCGTGCATGCGTGCAAGTCACTCACATTTGCGAACCAGTAGAGAAAGTAAGTGAATATCACATCTGCATTCAACCACAACTGATATTTTTCCTCCTCTGTTCGCCTCTGCATCTACCTTCCCTTATCCCATATCTGGGTAGCATAATGTAAGTAACAAGATAAAATTAGAATAGAATAGAATAACAGAGTTGGAAGGGACCTTGGAGGTCTTCTAGTCCAACCCCCTGCTTAGGCAGGAAACCCTACACCACTTCAGACAAATGGTTATCCAACATCTTCTTAAAAACTTCCAGTGTTGGAGCATTCACAACTTCTGGAGGCAAGTTGTCCCACTGATTAATTGTTCTGTCAGGAAATTTCTTAGTTCTTGTATTCTTGTATTGATTTTTTTTTTTTTAAAAGAATCTCTTTCTAAACCCTGTTTTGGATGTTTAAGGGTTCTGCGTTCGGGAGACACAAACTACATTACTGCTGTACAGATAGTCCTCGACTTATGACCATAATGGAGCTCGGAATTTCAGTGGCTATTAAGTTGTGCTAGTAAATCACGAGGCACCATACGACCGGGCTCAAATTTGACGACTGTTTTTAGGAGGGTCACCGCAGCCGTAAAGCAAGCTAGTTGGTCATTAAGCAAATCCATTCTTCCGAATGGGCGGCGGTGGTGGTTTTTTTCCTGGAAACCTGCAGAAAAGTCACAAATTGTGGTCATGTGAATATGGGATGCTGCAACCGGTTGTAAAGGCAACTCGGTTGCCAAAAGCATCAGAAACGCAATCAAAGGGAGACCACAGGGAGAAAGTGGTAGTAGCAACTTTGAGGACAGGTCGTAAGTAGATTTTTAAGTCTGTGGTAACTGTGAGTAGTCCTTAAACGACCTGCCGTAAGTCTTTAATACCTGTATTAAAGGCAAGAATATTAATCAAAAGGCCAGAATATCTGTCGTTTGGGGGAATATAATCACTTTCCACATCTCTTTCTCTTTTTTCTTTCCTCTTTTTTTGTCTCTTTTTCTTTCTTTGTCTCTACCTTTTTCTTTCTTTTCTTTCCTTTTTTCTGCCTCTCTCCTTTTTCTTTCTTCTTTCTTTCTTTTTTTTCTTTCTTTCCTTTTTTCTCTCTCCCTTTTTCTTTCTTTCTTTCTCTCGCTCCCTTTTTTCTTTCTTTTTCTCTCCCTGTCTCTTTCTCTCTGTCTCTCTCATTACAGATACTAGATGACAGTGTGAATGAGAAATACAAAACAGTAGAAAACTTAATTGCCAAGAAAACAGGAGAGTCTGCGAATGCCAGGAAGAAAGCAGAGGAGCTGCAAAACGAAGCGAAGATTTTGTTAGAGCAAGCGAACAGCAAACTACAGCTTCTCAAAGGTATGCATTGGGTGGGAAGGTGTTGCCATTTTCTTGTTTTCTTCTTTAAAAAGAAAAAAAGAAGACTGTTTTCAATTATAGGAGAGTCCTCTTTTTCTGCCCTCTGGCGTTTTTAGCGATGCAAAACATCCATCATCAAAGGGAGTTGGGTTGTTTTTTTCCCCTCTCTCTCTAATGAAGCCAAAGCACTGGGAGAAAGATTTGATTTGCATGCTTGAAAGAGCTTTGGTGGTACTGTGGTTAGAACACAGTATTGCAGGCTGACTCTGCCCACAGTCTGGAATTCGATCTTGATGGGGCTCAAGTTTGACTCAGTTTTCAAATTGTTGGGGACAATATGCTGACTCTGTAAACCGCCCAGAGTGTGCTGTGAAGCACTATGAACCAATATTATAAGTCTAAGTACTATTGCTAACTAAGCCGTGGTGGCGCAGCGGTTAGAATGCAGTATTGCAGGCTAATTCTGCCAGGAGTTCGATCCTGACCTGCTCAAGGTTGACTCAGCCTTCCATCCTTCCGAGGTCGGTAAAATGAGGACCCAGATTGTCGGGGGCAATATGCTAACTCTGTAAACCGCTTAGAAAGGGCTGTAAAGCACTATGAAGCAGTATATAAGTCTAAATGCTATTGCTATCTAAGCTGTGGTGGTGCAGTGGTTAAAATGCAGTATTGCAGGCTGACTCTGCCCACAGCGAGGAGTTCAATCCTGACCGGCTCAAGGTTGATTCAGCCTTCCTTCCGAGGTCGGTCGCTGCTAAAATGTTCCCTGTTCTCTTCACCTTACAGAACTGGAAGACACGTACGAAAAAAATCAAAAAATCCTGGAAGACAAAGCTAAACAAGTAATGGAACTGGAAGAAACCGTCAGAGGCCTCTTGCAAGCCATTAGTCAAAAAGTTGCGATTTATAGCACCTGCTAGAAATCGGAAAAAGAAACAAAAGGAGGGGGGAAAAACCAAACAAAATATATTTCCTTTGAAGATAGGTCTTAAACGGATAACGGAACCTGTCGTCATCTGACCAGATGCCAGCATTTTTCTCGTTTTGTAAAATAAAATACTACTTTGTAACCAAGTATATGCCTCGTTTAACCCTAGTTAGCTTCATTCCAATGTTACTTTTATTATTCCAAAGAGTAATTAACCCTTTTGATTCTGCTAATAAAATCCGAGCATCAAACACGGGGGTTTTAACCACTTAATTTTGACTCGAGGATGCCCAATCTTTCGATAAAGAATAATCCAGCACATAAATCAAACCGTCTCATGCCAAAACGTTTTTTAAAAAGAAATGGAAGTTGAGAGTCTATGATCAGGAGAAACGGAAACATACAAGGAGCTGTTTAACTTTGTGGAGTTAATTGACTGTGCCTAAAGATTTCTTGATTAATTGGGTTAAAGCTTGGAGTTTGCTAACCACACCACCTGCCAGGAAAGATTTTAAAGCTACAACTGATTAAATTAGCAGGAGGAACTTCGATCTTCGGCCTAGTCCCAGCCAGCACTAGAAAAACAGTTCAGGATTTGTGATGAAAATGAGCGAGGAGGAGAGTCAACAGGGAGTAAGTTTTGGGAGAGAATATTGCAAAGGGAATGTGTCAAGGTAAATTTAGTTAGGTCTGTGAACAAACTCCAGTCTAAAACTTTAGATCAGGTATATCCAACCTTGATTGATTTTAAACCCTTGATTCTAAAGAAGTAGTCATTATTCTTAAATATATTGGTTTAGAACACAGAATAGTAAGAGTTGGAAGGGACCTTGGAGGTCTTCTAGTCCAACCCCCTGCTCGAGCAGGAGACCCTATACCATTTCAGATAAATGGGGGTTGGATTAGAAGACCTCCAAGGTTGTCCAGTCTCTTCTTATAAACATCCAGTGATGAAGCACCCACAACTTCTGGAGGGAAGCTGTTCCACTGGTGAATTGTCCTCACCATTAGGAAGTTTCTCCTTAATTCCAGGTTGCTTCTCTCCTTGGTTAGTTTCCATCCATTGTTTCTCATCTTGCCTTTTGGTGCTTTGGAAATAGTTTGAGCCCCCTGATCTTTGTAGGAGCCCCTCAAATATCTGCTATCGTGTCTCCCCCTAGTCCTCCTTTTCATTAGACTAGACAAACCCAAGTCCTGTAACCGTTCTTCGCATGTTTTAGTCTCCAGTTCCCTAAAGAATGTTTATTCTTTACATGCAAAAAAAGGCATATTGTCCATATGGTACTTTTATCTTTATTTTTTAAAATATTGAAGAGATTCCTTTTTTCCTATGGCCAACATGAACCCACAGTTTTGAACAGTTCCTTGTTTATACAAGAATCAAACAAAAATATCTAATTCTTGTGTCTTTCTATTTCAAAGTTAAATCTTTGTTAAAAACAAGGCAGGGGCAGTTAAGAGTAACAAAAGATCTCTACCCATCTTATTGCGGTATATAGTACTTTATCTTCAGGAAGGAAAAAAAAAAGCTATCAGAGACCACCATTGCCCAGAGAATAATAAAACACAAAACCATTTTGTATTACCAAGCCAACATAATTTAAGTTTTCCCCTCTGTATTTTTAACTCTCAAGATACAGTTTTAAAATTCGGAAACCAAGAAGCTTCACCAAAAAAAAAAAAATAATAATATCAAGCAGATGCGTATTGTTTTGTCAATCTTTTTCTCTTTTGCAAAATGTCACTAAAACAAAGGGGTTCCCTCTTATTAAAAATGCTTGCAAGTGATTACTGATATAGCACAGGTCCACTGCTATTTTAAAAGTCGCTTTATATTGTGATCAAAGATAAAATGAATCAAGTTTCAAATATTCTTAAACATATATATATATATATAAATCCGATTTAAGTCTATTGCTTGCTTTCACTTCAATTGTAACTGCATTGTGCAAAAGTGACAATGGCGTATTTTAAATCATCAGGATGCGCCATTTCCTCAACAATGACAAAGCAACAACATGGCGTTAATATTAAGACATTATATTTGAACGAAATGCATGATGGGAACCTTTAAGATCGCTCCAACAATTAGCTGATACCGCTGCTGTTTGTCTTCTGTGAAACTTAAGAATGAACAATCAATAATGCAAATATAGTATTGATCATATAATATACAGCTGTTGGTTAATTAAATTCAAACCCCTATTTGTTTAAATATTTTGGCATATTATATTGCTTTTTTTTATTTTTTTTTTTTTTTTTTTGGAACAAAAGTTCACTTGGAGTATCGCAAAGACTCGGTTTTCCATCAAGTCTTCGGTCGGTTTCACAGGGGGGGAAAAAATGTGCTTTTCACACCACCACGGATGTTCCTTCGCTTTAAAAGTTGATCGCTTTGCCAAAGGAAGCTGCTAGGTTTGCTTCTCTGAAAGCTTCAGATACGGTCTGGGGGGGGGGGGAGACACAGAAAAAAAATGGAGAAATGAATGAGGGAGAATGTTAAGAAAGGAAAATGATGCAAAGATGTAGAACCTTCATCAATTACGAAGAACTTTCATAGAGAGCCACTTGTGGTCTAAGAGCCGTGGTGGCGCAGCGGTTGGAATGCGGTATTGCAGGCTAACTCTGCCGACTGCCAGCATAATATAGGCTCTATTTAACAGCAAAACATTAGGTCTCCATTGTTAGAACTTTAGCTAAAGTAAAGGCCCATCACTTTACTTAAAGCTTATTAGGGAAATTTTCCAACATCAAAATGGGAATTTTAAATTGGACTTTAAATTAACTGGATTTTAAATAAGAATTTAAAATAAGTTTTGTCCTCCACAATAAAATCCTCTTTTTTTAACTAAGTGTACTAAGTGTATTTATCCAAAGAGCCAGTTTGGTGCAGTGTTTAAGGCATCAAGCTATAAACTGGGAGACTGGGCGTTCTACTCTGCCTTAGCCATGAAGGCCAAGTGGGTGACTTTGGGCCAGTCGCGGACTCTCTCCCTCTCCCAGTCCAACCCACCTCACAGGGCTGTTGTGGGGCAAATAGGAGGAGGAAGATGTGCTGGATCCATTCACCGCCTTGAGTTATTTGTAGTCATAATAAAGGCGGGATCAAATAAAAAAAAATTCCCATAATGTCAACATGGCTGACCAAGTCGTGGGAACTTACCGGATGGGCATGGCAAACTCTGGCTATGTCCTCGCATGATGCACCATATTCCATTGCCAGAGCGGCTTCATTAACCATTTCACCAGCACCCTAGAGAAGGAATAATCACAGCGATTGATGAGAATGCCCCCTGCAAAATATAAAGGTTTCCCTGTCCAGTCATGTCCCATTCTAGGGGGCGGTACTCATCTCTGTTTCTTGGCCGAGGGAGCCAGCGTTGTCCGAAGACAATTTCTGTGGTCATGTGGCCAGCATATCTATATGCCAAAGGCACATGGAACACGGTTACCTTCCCACCAAAATGGTACCTATTTATCTACTCGCATTTGCATGCTTTCAAACTGCTGGGTGTGCAGGAGCTGGAGCAAGGAACGGGAGCTCACCCCACCGTGTTGCGCTCGGGTCTCAAACCCGAACTGTCAGCTTTCTAGCTGACAAGCTCAGTCTTTAACCGCTGAGCCATCGCGCCCCCTCCCCACAGTTTAACTCTAAAAAAACCCCACAAAGGTTGTGTGTATTCATGGCTTTTAAAATCAGCAGACTGAAAAAAAAAATTATATGCACAACAACTACACAACTGCTTATATACGGGAAAGAACTTTATAACAGTAGCCTTAGATGCAGGCAGTTACCTTTCTACAAGACATCAGCCACTGCTTATATGTCAGTGCGTGTTTCCTAGTCTATAAAGTGTTAGAAGTAAAATTACTCAATGCTGTGCAACATTACAATATGGGTGGATCCTTTGGCATACTCACGGCGCCTAGAATATGCGCTCCCAGCATCCGGTCTGTTGTTTTGTGACTTAAGATCTTCACCAGACCATCTGTGTCAGCGTTGGTCTTGGCTCTGCTGTTAGCCGCAAAAGGGAATTTACCGATCTTGTATTCTGTTCCCTGAAAACAAGCCAACATTATAAATTCACGGACATTTTCCTTTGCTCTTAGACAAAACGGATACAGCCACTGACCCAAAATCTGACCTAACCCTCAAAGAGATTACGAAAACTCAATTAAATCTTCAAATAATAATACAGGTGGTCCTCGGCTTACAACAGTTCATTTAGTGATCGTTCAAAGTTACAACGGCACTGAAAAAAAGTGATTTATGACCGTTTTTCACACTTACGACTGTTGCAGCATCCCCGTAGTCACGTGATCAAAATTCGGACGCTTGACAACTGACTCATATTTATGACGGTTGCAGTGTCCTGGGGTTATGTGATTCCCCTTTTGCGACCTTCTGACAAGCAAAGTCAAGGGGGAAGGCAGGTTCACTTAACAACGGTGTTACTAACTTAATTGCAGTGATTCCCTTAACAACGGTGAATCAAATGTGACAAAGCTCACTCAACTGTCTCGCTTAGCAACAGAAATTTTGGGCTCGATTGTGGTCGCCAAGTCAATTTGCTATAATAACAACAGCAAAAAATCCTACATGTTAGAAGAGTCATACTAATTTCCCGTATACAAAGGGGTTTCCCCCCCCCCACATTTGCATTTTACTTGATTTCATTGGTATCTTCAGATGGCTTTGAAAGGAAGGTGACCAATCTTTTTGTGGCTGGCCATAGCATTTCCCCCTCCCCCCCCAACTATTGTGGGTTACAGGGAGTACAGAGATGACATCAACAGAGGCCACCAGAATATATGATCTTTTCTTATGGTTTGGTACTCCAGTAAACTACATGTTCTGACCAGTGGTGGGTTGCTACCGGTTCGCCCCGGATTGGGCGAACCGGTAGCGGCGGCGGCGGGAGGCTCTGCCCACCCACCTGGACGTCTCTGCGCATACGAAGCACCCAACGCGCACCCGCTCGCGCACGCTCCCAATAGCGAACCAGTAGCGAAGGTAATTGAAACCCACTACTGGTTCTGACCCAGCTCCCCAAACACGACAAACCCTCTAAAGCTAACTCAAAGATTCCTTTATCAGGAGCGCCAGCAGCCCCAGCAAAAAGTCTCTCTCTCACAGCAGGCTAACAAGTCTGTCCGGCAGGGAGATGAATAGTTGTTTGCCACATCTATTCATCTCCGCCCCCTGCCTTTTATCCCCAGAGCTAGAGTAGGACTTCACTAGCAGCGGTGGCTCTTCCGTCCCAAGGACCGGCCCACGGATTTCCACTGTTCTCCTCTCCTCTGCCTTCTGCTCATCCGCACGTCAGGCACTGGACCCAGCTGTTCCTCCTCTTCCTCATCAGCCACCTCCAGACCTGGGGGCTGTTGACTCTCCATCTGAGGCTGACGGACGGCCCAGGCTCCGCCTCTGTCTCTCTCTCTCTCTCTCTCTCTCTCTCTCTGCCAGGTCCATTCCCTCTTCCCCCTCGGAGTTCTCAGGTTGCTTTGATGCTGACCCTGACTCCCACGCCACCACATCTGATTCGGCTGCTGGAGGGGCCGGTGGCTGACAGGCCACAACACTACGTTATTAGTGGTGGCTAAGGCACTGTATTGTATTTTAGGGTTTAATGTTAAAAAAGCGAACAACTGAAGCACCTGATTTGATGCCCAGTTTTGGCAGCGCAATCTTCAGTGGCCGTCACCACTGCCTTAAAAATCCTTAGATACATACGTCCTTTAAATCAGGGATCCCCAAACTATGTGGTTTGGCCTTGTGTGAGTGGTAGGCGCACAAGCGCAGGTCACTTGTGCATGTGGTAGGCTGGCGCATATATGCATGACTGCCCACCAGCCCACCACGCATGTGCACAATTGCCCGCCGGCTTGCCACTCGAGCAAGTTGAGCTGTGGGGGCATGCACGAGCTCCAGCCAGCCACTCGCGCGGCCCAATTCCAAATAGGCCACGGCCCGGTAGTGGGCCGTGGACCAGGGGTTGGGGACCCCTGCTTTAAATGGTCTGGAGCCAATTTAAATCAGATCCACGATCGGAACGATTACCTTATGCCACCAATTTCTATCAGATAAAAGCATAGCTAATTTTACCTCGGTCCAAACTTTTTAATTTGGAAGGCAAAGCCCAGGGCTGCCCTCTGCTGGTGTAATACGGGACAGTTCAGAATGCATGCCAAGTTTTCTCTTAAGCTTGAATTTCGTAGAATCGTAGGGCCAGAAGGGACCTTGGAGGTCTTCTAGTCCAACCTCCTGCCCATTATACCATCCCAGGCAAACGGTTGACCAACCTTTTCTTGAAAACCTCCTAACATCACCATTTGTTCTTCTCTTTCTAAATCAGCGGTTCTCAACCTGTGGGTCGCGACCCTTTTGGGGATCGAACGACCATTTCACAGGGGTCGCCGCGCGCATTAGCCCGCCATTTTGGTGCCATCGTCACTTGCAGGGGTGAAATGCTCCCGGTTCGGCCGTGCCTGCGGGTCGCCGGACAGCCGGTAGCTACAGAAGCGGGAGACTTCGCCCACCCGCCCGGACGCCACCATTTGGGTTCTTTTACCCTCTGCGCATGCGCAGAATGCTTTGTGCATGCGTAGAGGGTAAAAGAACTCTAAATGGTCGAACCCGGAGCATTTCGCCCCTGGTGCCACGCCCCCTTTGTCACCTCATCCCGCGCGGGGAGGAGGCGGGGAGGGGGTCGCGGCGGCGGGAGGGTGTCACGGCGGCGGCGGGGGGGGCGCGGCATTAGAAAGGTTGAGAACCACTGTTCTAAATGAACACCCTGCCCAAACACCGCCAGCAGAATGAAAAATTAGGAGGCACACCTCTTCTTTGAGCTGCTCTTCTGATTTGCCAATCCAGGCAACTTCAGGGTGTGTGTAAATGACTGACGGCACACAGTTGTAGTCGATGTGAACCGCACCTCCAGCCATTCCCTCGACGCATAGAATCCCTTCGTCTTCGGCTTTGTGAGCAAGCATTGGGCCAGCCACTACGTCCCCAATTGCATAAATGCTGCCAAGTTAAAAAAAAATTTTAAAAGATAGTTTGGTCTAGGGGTTAAGGCAGGGGTGAAATCCAGCAGGTTCTGACGGGTTCTGGAGAACCGGTAGCGGAAATTTTGAGCAGTTCGGAGAACCGGTAGCGGAAATTTTGAGTAGTTCGGAGAACCGGCAAATACCACCTCTGGCTGGCCCCAGAGTGGGGTGGGAATGGGGATTTTGCAGTATCCTTCCCCTGCCACGCCCACCAAGCCACGCCCACAGAACTGGTAGTAAAAAAAATTGGATTTCACCACTGGGTTAAGGCACCATGCTAGAAAGCGGGAGATGGTGAGTTCTAGTCCCACCGTAGCCACGAAAGCTAGCTGGGTGACTTTGGGCCAATCACAAGGAGACGGTGAGTTCTAGCCTTGTCTTAGGCATGAAAGATGGCTGGGTGACTTTGGGCCAATCACAAGGAGACTTTGAGCTCTAGTCCCGCCTTAGTCACGAAAGCTGGCTGGATGACTTTGGGCCAATCGCAAGGAGACGGTGAGTTCTAGCCCTGCCTTATTAGGCATGAAAGCCAGCTGGGTGACTTTGGGTCAGTCACTCACTCTCAGCCCAACCCACCTCACAAGGTTGTTGTGGGGAAAATAGGAGAAGGGAGGTGTGTTAGATATTTTCGCTGCCTTGAGTTATTTGTAAAAACAGTAAAGGCAGAATCCAAATAAATAAATAAAATATTACTATGTATGTAAGGAGCAGGGTTAACTTTTGGCCTCAAATGGCCTTTTGTAGAATGAATTAACAAAAAAATAAATAAATAGCCAGTGCTTTTAGACAAAGGTGACTTAAATTTGAACTATATTGCCTTCTCATTTAGAATTTAGACCCAAATCATTATTATTTTTTTTTAATCCAAAGGATGGAAAATAAAAACAACTGTTTATTTAACTATATATGTTCTTGGTTTGAACAATGCTTATCAGACTAAAATAGAACTAGTTTGGTAAAACAGGAGAGTTAAATCACGCTTAATAGAGCAATTGTTCCTCATTTTGTTCCGGAGTTTCCGACACAAAACCACAATTCTAACCGTTTCAACTTACTTTGGGACTTTGGTTTGGAACCTGTTGTTGATTGGGATTCTCCCACGGTTATCTAGTTCAATTCCCACATGTTCCAGACCAAGATTGTTAGTGAAGGGACGCCGACCAATACAGACCAGAAGGACATCGCAAGTGATCACTTCTGCTTTGCCACCGGCTGCGGCTTCAATTCTAAGGAAAAAGGTAAAATTCAGTACAGGTAGTCCTCGACGTATGACCACAATTGATGAGCCCAACATTTCTTTTGCTAAGTGAGATGTTTGTTAAGTCAGTTTTGCCCCACCTTTCTGGGCACAGTTGTTAAGTTTTTAAGAAGAGATTGGACAACCATTTGTCTGAAATTGTATAGGGTTTCCTGCCTAAGCAGGGGGTTTGACTAGAAGACCTCCAAGGTCCCTTCCTCCTCTCCTCTTCTCTTCTCTCCTCTCCTTCCCTCCCCTCCCCTCCTCCTGTTCTGACCTAGCTCCCAAAACACGACAAACCCTCTGAAGTTAAATCAATGATTCCTTTATCAGGAGCGCCAGAAGCCCTGGCAAAAAGTTTCTCTCACCGCAGGCTAACAAGTCTGTCCGGCAGGGAGATGAATAGTTGTCTGCCACATCTATTAATCTCCGCCCCCTGCCTTTTGTCCCCAGAGCTAGGGTGAGGCTTTGCTAGCAGTGGTGGCTCTTCCGTCCCAAGGATCAGCCCATAGATTCCCACTGCTCTCCTCTCCTCTGCCTTCTGCGCATCCACACGTCAGGCACTGGACCCAGCTGTTCCTCCTTTTCCTCATCAGCCACCTCCAGACCTGGGGGCTGTTGATTCTCCATCTGAGGGCTGACGGACGGCCCAGGCTCCGCCTCTGTCTCTCTCTCCGACAGCTCCATTCCCTCTTCCCCCTCAGAGCTCTCAGGTTGCCTTGATGATGACCCTGACTCCCACGCTGCCTCCTCCTCCTTTGATTTGGCTGCTGGAGGCGCCAGCGGCCGACAGGCCACAACATCTATTCTATTCTATTCTATTCTATTCTATTCTATTCTATTCTATTCTATTCTATTCTATTCTATTCTATTCTATTCTATTCTATTCTATTCTATTCTATTCTATATTCTGTTCTATTTTCTAATCTATTTCCTGTTCTGTTCTGTTCTATTCTGTGAATCACTGCAGTTGTTACATTAGTAGCACGGTTGTTAAGTGAATCTGGCTCCTCCATTGACTTTTGCTTGTCAGAAGGCTGCAAAAGGGGATCACATGACCCCGGGACACTGCAACCGTCATAAGTATGAACCAGCTGCCTAAGCATCCAAATTTTGATCATGTGACCACGGAGAAGCTGCAACGGTTGTACGTGTGAAAAACGGTCGCAAGTCCCTTTTATCAGTGCCGTTGTAACTTTGGTCACTAAATGAACGGTTGTAAGTCGAGGACTATCTGTAATAGGATGAGGGTGACAGCATATGTAATGAGGTGGGGGAGCACCAGAGGTGGGTTGCTACTGGTTCGGACCGGTTCGCCCGAACCGGTAGTGACCCGCTGGTGACGTCACAATGATGTCACCGATCTGGTTCGGTCGGTGCCGGTCCGTGGGCACCACCATCTTTTTTTAAAAATATTTTTTGAATATTTTTTTTTATTTTATTTTTTTAAAAATTTCCTTCTGCGCATGCACAGGAGCCGAGTTTCCGGCACTGCACATGCGTCGCCATCTTGTTTTCGGCTTTTTTTTTTTAATTTTTATTTTATTTTTTTACTGCTCATTCATCCTCCCGAGGCGCGCCCACGCAGCGCGGGAGGAAGCAAACCGGCAGCGAGGTAAGTCAGAACCACACCTGGGAAGCACTGTTCCCTCTAAGGTGCGCAGCCACGCAGCCGCGCATGTAACGAGAGAACGCCGCACGGTAGTTTCCAACTTCCGTGTGGCGTTTTCTAATGGCAGAGGCTGTGCACCTGCGCGCCCGCGCACCTGAAAAGAGAGCGCCGCGCGCCAGTTTCTAACTGCCGCGCGGCGTTTTCTACTGTTACAGGGAACATTGCTGGGGAACACATATAGTGTAATCAGCTAATAAAAGTGAATCTTGATGACTCTCATTCCTTCCGTTGATTTTACAACCAGTCCTAATGCAGAGAGCCTGGGGACGTTCAAGAGAGTCAAAAGACAGAGTAGAAAGGGAAAGAAAAATCTAGGAATTAATAAAAATTGTCACCAGAAACCTTCAATCTTGGTTAAAAAGTCGAGTGGGAAAGACTTTTAGGAAATGACACGGAGGAAGGGCTGTCTGAAAACCTGGAGGCAGGGTGTTGCAAGCTGTCAAAATCAGAATAGAAATTTTATTTTCGGTCTATCTTTATCAGATACCGAATACAAGAGCAACAGATCAGAGGCTCACCCAAGAAGCTGAGCAGACTGTATGTTGCAAGAGACATACTATAAATCAAATTATTACTTTAACAACACTTCACAACTGCGGCAAGAAAGGTCGTAAAATGGAGCAAAATTCACTTAACCCAGGTTTCACTTAGCAACAGAAATTTTGGGCTCCATTGCAGTCGTACGTCGAGGACTACCTGTATATCATATCGAACGAATTTAAATTTCCCAACTCTCTGTTTGAAAATATATCATGTTTTCCAGTCTTAATACTAGAGGAAGATTTTACGGGAGGAAGACGACTTAAAATTCAGTTACTGTATTTTTCGGAGTATAAGACGCACCTTAGTTTTTGGGGAGGAAAATAAGAAGAAAAAAAAGTTCTGCCTCTGCCTACCAGCATCCATCGGTATTCATCTGGCTAGCGTCCTGTCAGTGTGTGAGAGTTGGGGGCTGTTTGGAAACTGAAACAGTATTTGCTGTGTGAGCAACAAGGAAGGAGACAGCAAGGAGCCTGGGCGTGGCTCTGAGTCTGTGCTGAGCTCTAAACTAGTCGTCTGCTGCTCAACACTGAAACTGAAACTCCACTCCTCTGCTTGTTTTTTGCTTGTCTACTACTACCACGTTGGAAAACCCGCTTTTGGTATTGTATATTTACTTCATGTGTTATCTATAAAGAGAAGTTATTGAATCCTGCTGAATCAGTTACTTGTGTGTGCTTTCTGGATGGGATTGCTGCTGCAAACTCTGACACGTCCTTGCAGCAAATAGCGAACAGCCAGGTCAGCTTCAGCACATTATTGCAGCCTGATTCAGCACGAGCAGCTGATTGGCGGGTGGATCGGGCTCCTGGAATTCCCCCAATCAGCTGTTCCAGGCTGCAGGGATTGCCACAGACCATTGCCTCCTTCGTGCCTCGCGTTTTTGGCTACATTCAATGTATAAGACACACCCAAATTTTCATCCTCTTTTGGGGGTGGGGAAATGCGTCTTATACTCCGAAAAGTACGGTATTTACCGACTGAATACTTACGCAACATCAATCTTTCCATCTGGTTTCTTGGTGGCGCCGGTTACTTTCGTGTTGAGTTTAAATTTAAGTCCTTGTTTCTGGAGAATGCGTTGGAAGTTCTTGGATATCTCCATATCGATGCCCAATCCACCAACGTGGGCCAAGAATTCCACCGCTGTCACATCTGCACCCAGACGCTGCCAAACTGAACCCTGGGATCAACAGGTTTTCAAAACAGCTTTCCAAAAACAGTGAACGAACTTCACGCTAATCAAGCTTAATATCCACCATGAAATTAAACATTCTTCCAATTTGAATCCACAGCCATTTTACATCGTGTGACACATGATGGAAGGAGACTAATTCATTCCCCCCCCCCATCTAACGATACAATGCCAAAAATAATTTCCAAAACTTTATGCCAGACAAGTTAGTTGCCAACCTTCTCACTTTAGGCATGAAAGACGGCTGGGTGACTTTGGGCCAATCACCAGGAGATGGTGAGTTCTAGTCCCTCCTTAGGCATGAAAGACGGCTGGGTGACTTTGGGCCAATCACCAGGAGATGGTGAGTTCTAGTCCCTCCTTAGGCATGAAAGACGGCTGGGTGACTTTGGGCCAATCACCAGGAGGTGGTGAATTTTAGTCCTGTCTTAGGCATGAAAGATGGCTGGGTGACTTTTGGCCAACCACCAGGAGATGGTGAGTTTTAGTCCCTCCTTAGGCATGAAAGACGGCTGGGTGACTTTGGGCCAATCACCAGGAGATGGTGAGTTCTAGTCCCTCCTTAGGCATGAAAGACGGCTGGGTGACTTTGGGCCAATCACCAGGAGATGGTGAGTTCTAGTCCCTCCTTAGGCATGAAAGACGGCTGGCTGACTTTTGGCCAACCACCAGGAGATGTTGAGTTCTAGTCCCTCCTTAGGCATGAAAGACGGCTGGGTGACTTTGGACCAATCACCAGGAGATGATGAATTTTAGTCCTGTCTTAGGCATGAAAGATAGCTGGGTGACTTTGGGCCAATCACCAGGAGACATTGAGTTCTAGTCTCACCTTAGACAAGAAAGCCAATTGGGTGACTTTGGGACAATCATCAGGAGACGGTGAGTTCTAGTCCCGTCTTAGGCATGAAAGCCGGCTGGATGACTTTGGACCAATCACCAGGAGATGCTGAATTCTAGTCCCACCTTAGGCATGAAAAAGGGCTGGGTGGCTTTGGGCCAGTCCCTCTCTCTCAGCCCAACCATTTCACAGGGTGGTTGATGTGGGGAAAATAGGAGGAGGAATATATTGGGATATATTTGCCTTTTTTGTGTTGTTTATAAAAATAATAAAGGTGGGATATAAATAAATGAGCTCCAGAGGCCTCTAGAAGCATGAATTCAAACACTATGCACTCACTCTTTACCGTTAACTTCCCACCAGACACAACCTATATTTACATTACTGTACTATTACCGCAATGATTCAAGGCTAATTCCCTGCTTGATTCCTCCTCCCTCTCTGGCTAGGCATTTTCCAACATGGAGGAAGGAGATCTTCTTGAGTTGTTCATTACTTAATTCGGGGCAAATTCAATTTTGACAAGGCAGTGATATATTTTGGTATTGTGTCATACAGGGCTTTGTAGATAATAACTTGGAATTTAGTCCCAAAGTCTGCCGGTGAACCGTGCTGCAATTTTAAACTTGGTGTTATCCTTTAATAGTGGATTCGTCCCACCAGCTATCTAACCCAGTGGTTCTCAACCTTCCTAATGCCGCGATCCCAGCCCCGCCGCCGCGACCCCTCCCCTCCCCCCCCCCATACG
>QLTV01003131.1:2354600-2365958 GCA_003457575.1 Thermophis baileyi | reverse complement strand
ATCCACACTCTTTCCCTTCACTTCCCTCTTCCCATCTCTATTCTGTTCTGTTCTGTTCTATTCCTACTCCTATTCTATTCTATTAATTTTTCTATTCTCTTCTATTTTTTTATCTTCTCTTCTCTTCTCTTCTCTTCTCTTCTCTTCTCTTCTCTTCTCTTCTCTTCTCTTCTCTTCTCTTCTCTTCTCTTCTCACTACTCTATTCCATTCCATTCCATTCCATTCCATTCCATTCCATATTTTCTATTCTATTCCATTCCATTCCATTCCATTCCATTCCATTCCATTCTAAAGTTACCATAACAAAATCATGCAAGCCTGAAAGCTGAAATTACTTTCCAGGAAACGAAGGTGGCTCCTTTCTGAGACACTTCCCATGCCCCCCCACCCTAACAACCGTGTCACTAATTTAACCACTGCAGTGATTCGCTTCACAACCGTGGCAAGGAAGGTCATAAAATGGGGCGAAATTCACTTAAGAAATGTCTCATTTAGCAACAGAAATTTTGGGCTCAATTATGCTTGTAATTTGAGGACTACCTGCAATCCACAATTTTCTACAGAGGAAGGAAAACTTTCCAAGTTACATTTCATGTATTGTAAAATGAATGTACAATTTCAACTTTAAGCTGCTTTCCTACAGTTGGGCGGAGTCCGAATCATAGAGATCATTTCCATTTTTATGATCCTGTTACGATGGCGGAATCCTGAGCTACAACATTTTCAGCTATTTTTTACAAGTTGATCCTGAGTGAATCTGTTTTGCAGCCTGCCCTCCTTTCCTTGGAAAGGAAGGGACAGGCTCAGCGGTGGGTTGCTACCGGTACGGTACGGTTCTACGAACCGGTGGTGGTGGGACGCTCCGCCCACCCGCCCCGGACGCTTGCAAACCGGTAGCGATGGGATTTACAACCCATCACTGGACAGGCTGATCCAATCCCACACTTATCATTCATTCCACCATCCATGGATATATGAACCCTTGAGTGATAAGGTATCTCAAAGGTAAAAGCAAAAAGTCTGAACTTTGCCTGAGATATACAAGAGTGGCACATAAATGCTACAAGAATAAGAATTTGTACTGGTTTCCCTTATTCTCTGCATCAAAAAGTGCCAGAGAAGAAATTCTTATACAGGTAGTCCTCGAACTTACAACAGTTCATTTAGTGACCAAAGTTACAACGGCACTGGAAAAAAAAGTGACGTATGGCCGTTTTGCACACAACCCTTGCAGCATCCCCCTGGTCGCGTGATCAAAATTCAGACGCTTGGCAACCGACTCATCTTTATGACGGGTCGCAGTGTCCCGGGGTCATGGGATCCCCTTTGGCGACCTTCTGATAAGCAAAGCCAATGAGGAAGCCAGATTCACTTAACAACCGTGTGACTAACTTAACAACTGCAGTGATTCACTTAACAATTGTGGCAAGAAAGAGTATAAAAGGGGGCAAAACTCACTTAACAAATGTCTCGCTTAGCAGCAGAAATTTTGGGCTCATTTCTGGTCATAAGATGAGGACTAGCGGTACAGGTGTGAACTAGGTAATGATTAGAATCATGCTGCACTGAAGCATTCTTTCTTTAACGATGGTTTGTTATAGAAAACCTAAATAGCTGTGTTTATCCTGGTTTACAAAGTTAGATTGCTGGTTCATTTGTTGAGAACTGATTCTTTAGCTTTTCAGAGTAGCTTCTTTTTGCTGCTCTGATAGTAATAGTAATGCAGACTTAGTGAATAGTTTGACAGTGTTGAGGGCATTATTTGTTTAGGAAAAACAAATAATTGTTTTTGGCGTTCAGGAAAAAAGTGTTCTTGTGTCTAGTTGTTCTGGTGTGCAATGCTCTATAGCGTCGTTTTGAGTGTAGGAGTTGAAACAATTTATGTCCAGGATGCAAGGGGTCTGTAAATATTTTCACAGCCCTCTTTTTTGCTCGTGCAGTATACAGGTCCTCAATGGAAGGCAGGTTGGTAGCAATTGTTTTTTCTGCAGTTCTAATTATCCTCTGAAGTCTGTGTCTGTCTTGTTGGGTTGCAGAACCAAATCCTGGTTTACAAAGTTAACGCAGGACATTAAGCCACAGATCAATCAATGTTTAATGCATCTATGGAGATTCTCAGTCATCCAGGTCATGGTTGTCCCAAAAGTGCTTTTTCAAAAGGCAACTGGACTTTCTGGTTTTTTCTTTGAAGACGTTTTGCTTCTCATCCAAGAAGCTTCTTCAGCTCTGACGGGATGATGGGGAGAGCTGAAGTAGCTTCCTGGATGAGAAGCAAAACGTCTTCAAAGAAAAAACCAGAAAGTGCAGTTGCCTCTTGAAAAAGCACCTTTGGGTCAGTTTAATGTGGTTTTCATATCAAGATTAAGGGCTTAGTGTGATATGCAAATTTAATTTATATAGGTAATCCTCAACTTACAAGAGTTAATTTTGTGACTGTTCTAAGTTACAATAGGACTGGAAAAAGTGTCTTATGAACAATTTTTCACACTTACAACTGTTGCAGCATCTCCAGGGTCACCTGATCAAAATTCAGCCACTTGGCAAATGGCTCATATTTACGACGGTTGCAATGTCCCAGGTCAAGTGATCCCCTGTTGCGACCTTCTGACCTTCTTAACAACGGTGGGACTAGCGGAGCAACTGCAGCAGTTCACTTAACAACTCTGACAAGAAAGGCCGTAAAATGGGGCAAAGCTCAGTTAACAAATGTCTCCCTTAGCGACAGAAATGTGGGGCTCAGTTGTGGTCGTAACTCGAGGACTACCCTTTATGACAAACTAACTGGTTTAATAAACAATTGACATTCAGCTGGTGATTATTTATAAGAGTGATTGAAAAAATCTAATTTAAACCTAAATGAAAGGGGTTTTGCACTTTAAACAAACCTTCCCTACAAAAAAACGTACATTCTCAAGTAACTCTGGAGGAAAGATGGATATACAGTATATCTGCCTTTTAATAAAGGGCTATTTTGATTTAATCATAAAATCAGCAGGGGGATTAAAGCCCTTTGCCCTGTGCTATTTTCAGCCACTATTTTTAGTAAGCGTATAAGTAAATGCAACTAAGCTAGCGTAGATTGGGTGTTTCATCTTGTTTGACTCTCACTGAAACGACAACTAAATTAGCTTTGTCTTTTCGCTTACCTTCTCTCCAGATTTCAAACTGATTTCTCCATGCTGACATCTACATTCCTTTCCTGTCTGAAACAATTAAGCTGAAGAGGTCACAGTGGAACTGAGACCGGGCGGCAGTAATCAATCCACAAATTTTAGCAGACAATTAGCGTTAATCATTATTTCTCCACCAGCGAGATCAATAAGCCGAGAAGATCAAACAATGTCTTCACTTCATCCTCCATCTGTCAACTTAACTCTCCAAGACGTCTTTTCTGCCAACTTGGGAAATATAATTTGGTAACCTAACAAAATGAAATTCGATGTAGAACAAAGTAAGGTTTTTACACTTAGGCGAGAAAAACCAAATGTACAGGTACAGACTAGGTGAAACTTGGCTCAACAGCAGTAACTGCAAGAGGGATCTTGGAGTCCTACTGGACGATCCCTTAAACATGAGCCCCAAAAATCCAATGCAATCTTAGGCTGTATTAACAGAGGGATAGAATCAAGATCATGATAAGTGATGCTATGCTTTATAATGCCTCGATAAGATCACACTTGGAATACTGCATCCAGTTTTGGTCATCACAATATAAAAAAGATGTTGAGACTCTGGAAAGAGTGCTGAGAAGAGCAACAAAGATGATTAGGGGGCTGAAGACTAAAAGATACGAAGAATGGGTTGCAGGAATTGGGTACATCTAGTTTAATGAAAAGAAGGACCAGGGGTGACATAATAGCAGTGTTCTAATATTTGAGGGGCTGCCACAAAGAAGAGAGGGTATTACCATTTTCACGAGGTTGTTAGGAAATAGCCATTGTCAAGCATTTAATAATTAATTCGAGTGAAGATGGCTTTGTTTCAGCAAAAGGATGTTAGGAGAAGCTGGCCAGACTGTATCGAGATGTTTTCTCTTGTTTGAGCAAGTCAAGTAGAGATATTACCTCTTCAGATCTCTAACACAAGCTTGCAACTCAAAAGGGCAACCACAAAGAGTGCAGAAAAGAGCAACAAGGATGATTAGAGGGCTGGAGGCTAAAACGTAGGAAGAGCGGTGGCAGGAATTGGGTACGTCTAGTCTAGTGAAAAGAAGGACTAGGGGTGACATGATAGCAGGGTTCTAATATTTGAGGGGCTGCCACACAGAAGAGGGGGTCAACCTATTCTCCAAAGCACCTGAAGGCAGGAGAAGAAGCAATGGATGGAACCTAATCAAGGAGAGAAACAACTTAGAACTAAGGGGAAATTTCCTGACAGTGAGAACAATCAACAACAATTTGCAACAACTTGCCTTCAGAAGTTGTGGGTGCTCCAACACTGGAGGCTTTTAGGAAGAGATTGGACAATCATTTGTCTAAAGTGGTATAGGTCTTCTGCTTGAGCAGGGGGTTGGACTAGAAGACCTCCAAGGTCCCTTCCTAACTCTTTCTGTTATTTTGTAATGTATTAATGACAGGATGAGATGGGAAAGGAGAAGATTTGAGGCCAGCAGAATAGAAAATAGAGTAGAGTAGAGTAGAGTAGAGTAGAGTAGAGTAGAGTAGAGTAGAGTAGAGTAGAGTAGAGTAGAACAGAACAGAACAGAATAGAATAGAATAGAATAGAATAGAATAGAATAGAATAGAATAGAACAGAACTTTATTGTCACTTTAAATGTACTGTACACTAATCAGCATACCATAAAATGAAATTTCGTTGCATTCAGCTCTCAAAAGATAACCATTCTGCATATACCCGCATACCCACACATATATGACAGAGAAACATCACAGTCTAGTTCGAATGTATACATATACATGGTGAAGAAAAAAGAATCCTGTGAGTTTACAAGACGGATGGCCTAGGGATCAAAGCTGTTCCAGAATCTGGTAGTCCTGCTATAGATACTTCGAAACCTCCTCCCAGAGGGGAGCAACAGAAACAGACCATGGGGTGGGTGTGTGGGGTCTCTAACAATGCTTTGAGCACTAATCACATAGCGCTTATAAGCAGCATCCTGAATAACGGGGAGAGAGCTTCCTATAATCTTCTCAGCTCAGTTCTGCAAATGGGTAACACAAGACCTGCTTTTGCCCTAAGATAGGTTAGAACCAGAGGTGGTATTCAGCCAGGTTCGGACCAGTTCGGACGAACCGGTAGTAGCGACCTGTGGGTGGCCGCCCACCTGCCCAGGTGCTTTGCCGTCCCATTTAAGCACATTTTGAAGCCGCACGCATGCGTGCAACCCGCATGCGCGAGCACAGTGCATGCGCGGAAGGCCATACGTATGCGAGGAGGAGGTGCGTGTGAGCAAAGCGTGCGCGCGTGCGCGCACTCACATTTGCGAACCGGTAGGGAAGGTAAGTGAATACCACCTCTGGTTAGAACATCATTATTTTGCAGAAATTATCTACATATAATTTAAATATAATTTAACTCTACCACAGCAGATCGGAATGCAAGATCGCAACAGAAAGTCTTGCAAAGCGTAGATCGGTATTGTCATTTCCAGTTATTTGAAGATCCCCATTGCTATTATCAGTTGGAGTTCCCAAAAATTACAAGATTGGATTATTTGAGAAAGCGGTTGTTGAAAAACCTTCTGAAACACGCCATTGTTTCTTAAGCCAGAGCCCTGCTAGAGGTGTGGAAGTAGACGTCACGCCGCTACTAAACGTAGGGAAGATTAGCCTAAATTGTTGTATTTATAGAATCTGTCCATTTACCACTAATCAATTGAGCAAGAAGGAATAGATAAGTCCGAGTGCAGGTCCCCGCCAAGTAACAGCAAACATTAAGGACATAGCGTGCTGAGCTGCAAAGAAGCATTCTGCATTTTAACTTAAAATAATCTCAGATTTTTCAAGCTATTTTGGTGCCCGGACTCTTAAAGAAACCACAATCTCTATTCTTCTCCTTTTGGCAACTGTAACACCATTGTTGAGCTTGGTAACAGAGATACTCTTTGACTTACGGCCACAATTGAGCCCAAAATTTCTGTTGTTAAGTGAGACATTTGTTAAGTGAGTTTTGCTCCCTTTTACAACCTTTCTAGGCTCAATTGCTAAGTGAATCGCTGGAGTTGTTAAGTTAGTAACCCGGTTGTTAAGTGAATCTGGCTTCCCCATTGATTTTGCTTGTCGAAAGGTCGCAAAAGGGGATCACGTGACCCCGGGACACTGCAACCGTCATAAATATGAGTCAGTGGCCAAGCGTCTGGATTTGATCACGTGAACATGAGCCTGCTGCAAAGGTCGTAACTGTGAAAAACGGTCATAAAGTCACTTTTTTCAGTGCCGTTGTAACTTTGAACAGTCACTAAACGAACTGTTGTAAGTCGAGGACTACCTGTATAGTCTTTATTGAGAAAGTGAAGAATACAGGTAGTCCTCGACTTACAACAGTTCACTTAGTGACCATTTGAAGTTACAACGGCACTGAAAAATGGGACTTAGGACCATTTTTCACAGTTACGACCTCTGCAGCTTCGCCATAATCACGTGACCAAAATTCAGACGCTTGGCAACTGACTCATATTTATGACCGTTGCTGTGTCCCAAGGTCATGTGATCCCCTTTTGTGACCTTCTCACAAGCAAAGTCAATGGGGAAGCCAGATTCACTTAACAACTGCAGTGATTCACTTAACAAACGTGGCAAGAAAGGTCGTAAAAATGGGACAAAGCTCACTTAGCCAATGTTTCACTTAACAACCGAAATTTTGGGCTCAATTGTGGTCGTAAGCTGTCCTAGGTACATCCATATTACACCTATACTCCGTGAGCTGCACTGGCTCCCTATTGGTCTCCGGGCACAATTCAAGGTGTTGGTTATTACCTTTAAAGCCCTATATGGCTCAGGGCCAGGTTATCTTCGAGACCGCCTTCTGCCACATAGCTCCCAGCGACCGGTAAGATCCCACAGGGTTGGGCTCCTCCAGGTCCCGTCAGCTAAGCAGTGCCGGCTGGCGGGCCCGCGGGGGAGGGCCTTCTCTGTGGCTGCCCCAGCTCTCTGGAGCCAGTTACCTCCTGAGATCTGGACTACCCCCACCCTGCTGGCCTTCCGGAAAGCGGTGAAGACCTGGCTTTTCTGGCAGGCCTGGGGCCGCTGATCTCAATGTTACAATCTGTGAGATCCGGCCACGAATGGTGTGTATGGCTTTTTAAATCGTTTTTTAATATTTATATTGTTTTAATGTTTTTATACTTCTGTTGTAAGCTGCCCAGAGTCCCTTGGGAATTGGGCGGCATAAAAATGCAACAAATAAATAAATAAATAAAGTAAGTCAAGGACTGCCTGTGGAAAAATTAGTTAGGGCTACTACTTATATTGGTTGCAAACATTCAGATGACCAGCAGAGGGGAGCAAAGAGTAATGGTCATCCTGTTTCGGCATCCCAACCTTGCACACTCATCATCATCTTCTTTTAACGACCCCATAATCCCTTGCAGGATGGAGTCTGGGCAACTGAATGGAGTTAGCAGAGTGTTTGAATGGCCGGATGCCCTTCCTGTCGCTAATGCAGAGTTTTGTTCAGCAGATATATTCTCATTATGCCCAGAGAGAGAAATATCAGCCTCTACCTAGGATCTTGCACACTGTTCTAGTAAAACCAGAGAGATATTCTTGGTGACTATGGGGTGCAATGGCACCCCATTATCAAACAGTATGAAAATGAAAAATGCATTTGTCTTGGCTTCCCTAGAGCTGTTCTTCGTCAACCATCAAACAATAGCAATAGCAATAGCACTTAGATTTATATACCGCTTTACAGTGCTTTACAGCACTCTCTAAGCAGTTTACAGAGTCAGCCTCTTGCCCCCAACAATCTGGGTCCTCATTTTACCGACCTCGGAAGGATGGAAGGCTGAGTCAACCTTGAGCCTGGTGAGATTCGATCTGCCAAACTGCTGGCAGCCGGTGATCAGCAGAAGTAGCCTGCAATACTGCACTCTAACCACTGCGCCACCGCGCCACCATCTTTTGGGGAAAAAAATCACGAAGTCTTTTGAACATCATCATTTACTTTGATGACAAATTCTGTTGCTAGCTATGGAAAACATAGAGAATTACAAGGAAGGCTCGACTTACAACCACATTAATTTAGTGACCGTACAAAGTTACAACAGCACTGAAAAAAAATGACCTATGACGTTTGCGCTATCGCCGTGGTCATGTGACCAAAATTTGGATGCTTGGCAACTGGTTCATATTTATATCCATATTCACGCGATCCCCTTTTGCGACCTTCTGACAAGCAAAGCCGATGGGGAAGCCAGATTCACTTAACAACCGTGTTCCTGACTTAACAACGGCAGTGATGCGCTTAACAACTGTGGCAGGAAAGGTCGTAAAATGGAGCAAAACTCACTTGACAACAGTCTCGCTTAGCAACAGACATTTTGGGCTCAACTGGGGTCGTAAGTCGAAGATTGCTTTCTTGCCCAGAAGTGGTTTAACTTTGATATCTCACGGAAGCCATGCTGTGTAGACTTATTTTGGAGTGTGTTTTCCTGATGAGGGATTACATCACGCTCCCAGAGAGATGGCGAGAATCCCAAAAGATATTGCTTGGTTGTGTAAAGTTCAATGTCAAAAGACGGGGTTTATAATACATGATAATAATAAAAAAAAAACAGTTTTATATACACTCTGGAGTCAACCCAAAAGTATCGCGTTTCCTTTTCAACTGAAGTTTTGAATGTGAATTTTCCTAGCCTCATTCATAACTTTGTCTTTCATTTGTAACTCTCACACGTTTCTCTTCTCTTCTTCCAACCTTCCAACCTTTCTTTTCTCTCCCTCTCTCTCTCTCCCTCCCCCCTCTCTTTTTCTCCCTTTCTCTCTCTCTCTCCCTCCCTCCCTCTCTCTTTCTCTCTCTCCCTCCCTCTCTCTCTCCCTTTCTCTCCCTCTTTCTCTCCATTTCTCTCTCTCTCCCTCCCTTTCTCTCTTTCTCTTCCTTTCTTTCTCTCTCCCTCCCTCTCTCTCTTTATCTCCCTCTCTCTCTCCCTCCATCTCTCTCTCTTTCTCTCCCTCTCTCTTTCTCTCTCTCTCTCCCTCTCTCTCTCTCTCTCTCTCTCTCCCTCTCCCTCTCTCTCCCTCTCTCTCTCTCCCTCTCTCTCCCTCTCTCTCCCTCTCTCTTTCTCGCTGTCTTTCAAGAAAAATTAAGGACAAAGAGTTAAAACAACTGTACCATGTGTAATGATGGACAGGACCAAGAGCCCTCCAGCTGTAACATCTTATTTGAATAAAGGGTTGTTCGTTTAGTCATTTTACTGTTATTATGTCTTAACCCTTTTTAAATAAAGCACAATCTTAAATAGCATTAGCTCTCCAGAAAGAAGTAGTTGTGGTATTTACAGCATCCCCATAATCAGATGCTTGGCAAGTGACTCACATTTATGATGGTTGTAGTTCATGTGAAGGTCACGTGATCCCCTTTTGCGACCTTCTGACAAGCAAAGTCAATGGGGAAGCCAGATTCACTTAACAACCAGAATACTAACTTAACAACTGCAGTGATTCCTTTAAAAATATTGGCAAGAAAAGTCGTAAAATGGGGCAAAATTTACTTAACAACTGTCTCACTTAGCAACAGAAATTTTGGGCTAAACTGTGGTCATCAGTTGAGGACTACCTCTATTCTAAAAAAAGAGTGGTGTCGCAGCAGTTTGTATGTTAAGTGTGCATGCATATATCCCTATTGTCCTGAATTATTGGGCAATCATCATGTATGGGAGAACTAAAGAGAAATTTCCTGACAGTGACAACAATCAACCAGTGGAACAGATTGCCTTCAGAAGTTTATTTATTTGAGAAGAGAAGAGAAGAGAAGAGAAGAGAAGAGAACAGGAGAGAAGAGAAGAGAAGAGAAGAGAAGAGAAGAGAAGAGAAGAGAAGAGAAAAGAAGAGAAGAGAAGAGAATTTTTATTGTCACTTTACACTAATCTTACACTAATCTTGTGTGTGCTCCAACACTGGAGGTTTTTAAGAAGAGACTGGACAGCCATTTGTCTAAAATGGCATAGGGTCTCCTGCTTGAGCAGGGGGTTGGACTAGAAGACCTCCAAGGCCCCTCCCAACTCTGTTATTTTGTTAAATTATATTAAATTGGCTTGTAGGTATCATTGATGACTCTGTTCAATTTCCAGAGAAGCTAACAGCTTCTCATTCTCTCCTGGGTTGAGCAGAGATTTGGATTCTTTCCAAAGCTATTCTTGTACCATAGGTGTAGTTTCAGCATACTATGTATAAGCATGCTTGGCCACACCTGTAGAGTCAAGGCAATAACTCTTATCCTTTCTACCATGCCTCAAGAACAGTCCACATGAAGGTTGCTCAAGATATGTTGTTAATATTATTACGTTCCAGTAAAAGAATCTTCCCGGTTAATTATTTACCTTGCCATATTGTCTCCTTAAAGAAAGGGGAAAAAAGCCATTCAGAGGTAGACTGGTGTCCAAATAAAGGCAAGTTTTTAAAATACAATGTATAAATTTAAGCAAAGCTACCTTGCCTCATGTACACAATGAGATCTGTCAAGCTTTTGTGGCTAAGATGTGGGCAGCGCTTGTTCCAGTTACAATCTAGGATCAATTTCCTTTTCCACAGCTGGGGACCATTCATATTTTTTGTTATCTTCTCATCTGGAAAGAATATCTCCTAATCCACGCCTGTGCATAGGCCTGCATGGGTGCACACACAATGATTGTAACAATGACTTTTTTTCATGGTTTGTCTCCTTAAGAATACTAAATTCAAATGTCCCAAAGGTGCTTTTTCAGGAGGCAACTGGTTTTTTTTTCCTTTTGAAGACATTTCGCTTCTCATCCAAGAAGCTTCTTCAGCTCTGACAGGATAGTGGGGAATGGAAGGATTTATACTCCTTGCAGACAGCTGGTCATTTGCCTTCTTTTTAGAGAGTCATTGAGGCCACTTGGAGGTTTATCTGTGTCCTCAGGGTCACCTGAGTGGTGCAAATGGTTCCTGTAGTCTGCAATTTTTCTGGAAATCCATTTACATTCCCACACCATTCGAAGGGTGTTCATCCCAAATTGCATAGCTAAAAGTCTTTTCTTTGCTGCTAATTTTAAGGCTTCAGCAGTCCAGATACAATAACCCTACTTGAATCAAAAGAACTATTTGTCCAGCATAGCAAAACATGATCGCCAACATCCGATGACAGATATGGCAGGAGGAGGAGGAGGAGGAGGAGGACGAGGAGGAGGAGGAGGAGTCCATATGCATGAGCGCCCGAGG
>QLTV01003131.1:2298918-2325978 GCA_003457575.1 Thermophis baileyi | reverse complement strand
GTTGGGGGGACCCCCCCTCTGCCGCACACACATGGGGGGGGGGCGGGGGCGCGCGCATGCGCAGGGGCAGAGGGGCCTACCTTTCTCCTCACTTTCTGCCGCCCATGCCTTCCCAGATCTTCAGAGATTGCCCCCCAGCACTGTTTTGGGATGCAAGGCTCTCCCCCCCCCAGCGCTGTTTTGGGATGCGAGGCTTTTTCCCCCTCCAAGCGCTGTTTTGGGATGCGAGGCTTCCCCCCCCCCCCGCTGTTTTGGGATGTGAGGCCAAAACGGGGGTCTTGCGTGCATGTGCGGGGGCAGCACGGGGGGGGGTGTTGCTTGCGCATGTGCAGGGGGCGGGGCACGCAGGAGGGGCATTGCATTATGGGTGTGGGCACGCGCGCGCGCTTTCGGCACCCGAGGAAAAAAAGGTTAGCCATCAGTGCGCTAGGGATTGCTGCAACGGTCGTGTGAAAAACGGCCATGCCACTTTTTTCAGTGCCATTGTAACTTCGAACAGTCACTAAGCGAACAGTTGTAAGTCGAGGACTCTCTGTACTTTTTCACTCATATTATTATTATTTTTCTCTTTTCCTGAAGGCCTAGCATTTGCTTTATTGGCAAACGTCCCTCCGAGTTATGGACTCTACGCAGCCTTTTTTCCCGTGGTTGTATATTTCTTCTTTGGCACTTCCAGACATATATCCGTTGGTAAGTTGAACTAAATTCCAGTTGAACTTGGGGCGAAGTTTTTAATTAGCCTCACAATAGAACATGCTCGACCGAACCGATGCTCAAATTACATAGTTTATGATCAAGTGCAGCCGAGAAGAACCATAAAACATGGGCTCAGGAGCCAGCACAAACTTTTTGTCATAGTCACGTACAAGGAAGGCAGCATAAATATGTGGCAGAGGGTGATTTTTATGACTGTGAAGCATGAAAAGGACCTAAAATTCTATCAAATATAGATGTGCCTGCACAGAACAATATCATGTCTCGATCAAATGTCCTCTTAGCTTTCATACAGGGAACTATTCCATGCAAGGAATACAAAACCTATTGTAACATTTGAGTTGTATAGCAAAGTTGGGGTTGAACGATTGTTGCAGACCAAGGGGAGGTAGATACGGCTTACAGGTAGTCCTTGACTTACGACTGGTCACTTAGCAACCGTTCAGAGTTTTAATTGACTCAAAAAAAAGGGGGTGCTGATGACCTGGATTTGAAGTTCCAAACAGATGAGCTACCTCCATGGTCAAGGGACCAAATGTAGGGTGCTCAGTCACATTTATGGGTGTTTGCAGTATCCCGTGGTCATGTGATCACATTTTATGACGGTTTTGCTGAACCTTGGCACTTACTTTTGGGTTTTGGCAAAACGGCACCATAGCGAACTGTTGGTTCGCTTAACCATGATGGCTTAATGACTGTGGCGCGGTAGTTAAGCGAACCAATGGTCTGGAAGATGGAAGGACAGAGGAGAATGTTGAGACTCTGGAAAGAGTGCAGAGAAGAGCAACAAAGATGATTAGGGGACTGGAGGCTAAAGCATATGAAGAATGGTTGCTGGAACTGGGTATGTCTAGTCTGATGAAAAGAAGGACTAGGGGGGACATGATAGCAGTGTTCCAATATCTCAGGGGCTGCCACAAAGAAGAGGGAGTCAAACTATTCTCCAAAGCACCTGAAGGCAGGACAAGAAGCAATGGGTGGAAACTAATCAAGGAGAGAAGCAACCTAGAACTAAGGAGAAATTTCCTGACAGTTAGAACAATTAATCAGTGGAACAGCTTGCCTCCAACACTGGAAGTTTTTAAGAAGATGTTGGATAACCATTTGTCTGAAGTGGTGTAGGGTTTCCTGCCTAAGCAGGGGGTTGGACTAGAAGACCTCCAAGTTCCCTTCCAACTCTGCTATTCTATTCTTGTCAGAAGAAGAGAACCTTACCAGACCAAGATGGTTAGTTACAGTGGCGAAAAAATCCCCCATTGGGAGATCTGAGAGATCTCCTTAAAGACAGATCACCAGGGAGAACAACTACGAGAGTCAACAATGACTCTCCATCGTCCATCATCCTGTTCAGGATTGCGATAGCTTCCTTAGTGATAGAATCCTTCGCTAGGTGGGGTGGTGTAAAAGTCATGGGAACTGTTTGATAGACGGGTCATGTAAAGTAAATCATGTCACACAGGACCTTTCCCCATCCTGAGTCTGATGGTAGGAGGAGCAGTTATAAACATGGTCCCAGATGAGCCTGGGAACACCAATGAAGCAATGAACAATTCATCGCTAAACCAGGAAAGAGTCATGGTGGCGGTATCCGTCACTGTCCTGGCTGGCATCTTTCAGGTAAGCATTTTCTGTATGAATGTATCCTCTCTCTTTTTTTTAGCACTTAAAACTATCCCAAAGCTGGTACCAATGTCCAAACATTGTCCTATCCTTCTCCTCTTTATCTCAGATGCGTGTCTGTTAGGAAGCATCATGAGATCTTCCTGTCCTGTCCTCAACGGAAGGATTAACTACAATGCAGAGAAAGGTTGCAGAACCCTTAATCAGTGGTGGGATTCAAATAATATAACAACCGGTTCTCTGCCCTAATGATTGGCTGGGTGGGTGTGGGTGGGTGTGGCCAGGTGGGCGTGGTCAGGGGTGGGACAGCACTCAGCCTCCTGCAGCACTCTGCCAGTCAAAATGGGGTGCGGGGGGGGCGATGCCCCCCCATGCCCCGTTTTGGGCCTGGAAGGCCTCCTGCACCATCCTGGAAGCCAAAACGGGCTGCGGGGGGACTCCTGGGAGGGGTGGGCGGGGTCAGCCAGAGGTGAGATTAGCCGTTTCTCCTAACTGGGCAAAAAGTTAACAACCGGTTCACCCGAACCGGTGTGAACCGGCTGAAGCCCACCTCTGCCTTAGTTCTAAGGGCATGTTCAGAAGTATGAAAAGAATCTCCAAATCCTCAGGACTATTTCACGAAAGGAATAGTCGTAAGTCGAGAACTACCTGTATCCAAAATTCACAAATTCCTTCCTTCCGTTGGATTAAAAGAAATTGATTTTAAAAAGAAATAAAAAAGAAGCTGATTTTTAAAAAAAACAGGGAGGAGAGAAGACAAAATTATTCACTATTATTTACTATTTAAATACTATTTTTATTACTTAAATAGCAACCCTATATTAAGTAATATCCTACAAATGTAGGAGATGTAGAGAAGGAATGGCAGAATGGGGATGGAGTCAAAAGAGGAATCAGCCTAGAATCCCTACATAGCCACAAATGGACCAAGTCCAGCCTCTCTTGAATTCTATTAACCAGTATTGTCTGTAGAGATTCTCAGTCATCCAGGTCATGGTTGTCCCAAAGGTGCTTTTTCAGGAGGCAACTGGCCTTTCTTGTTTTTTTCTTTTGAAGACATTTCGCTTCTCATCCAAGAAGCTTCTTCAACTCTGACAGGACAGTGGGGAATGGAAGGATTTATATTCCTTGCAGACAGCTGGAAAAATTGCAGACTACAGGAACCACCCAAAGACAAAGACAAACCTCCAAGTGGCCTCAATGACCCTCTAAAAAGGATGCAAATGGCCAGCTGTCTGCAAGGAATATAAATCCTTCCGTTCCCCACCATCCAGTCAGAGCTGAAGAAGCTTCTTAGATGAGAAGCGAAACATCTTCAAAAGAAAAAACAAGAAAGTCCAGTTGCCTCCTGAAAAAGCACTTCTGGGACATTAACCAGCATCTAATTCTAAGCAGGGACTAACCGTTAGTTAAGAAGATTTCAGTGTTTGGACTTTTAGTAATAAATCAGCTTAATTGAACCTTTACGTGTGGACCTGCTTTCACCCCTGATACAAAATGATGAATTCTATTTCAAAAAAAAAAAATGTCCGTTGTTTAATTTTCAGTTTTTCCTGAATAACCATCAAGATCCTCGGTTCTTTTTCCCATCCCTAATGTCCGTATTCTTCTGTTCCAGTTAGTCCTGGGTGCTTTACGCTTCGGCTTCATCGTCATCTATTTATCTCAGCCATTAATCAGTGGATTTACTACGGCTGCTGCGATACACGTTTTTGTGTCTCAACTGAAGTTCATTTTTCAACTACCAGTTGAGCCGTTTAATAAACCACTGGGACTCATCTGGGTGAGTGTTGCAAACCCCAAACCCTTATTTCTCAGGAAACGTCGCTGATGTGTTATTATGCATTGGTTTTTCTTGTCAAGTTTTTATTTTATTTTATATTGCTTATACATATCAATGCGTGAACAGTGTGATACCTGTGTATCATACATTTTAGTACACATAAACATAATGTTATTACTCATAGTTATTACATTTCATTTTCATTTCATATTGTTTAAACCAGTGGTGGGATTCAAATTTTTTTACTACTGGTTCTGTGGGCGTGGCTTAGTGGGCGTGGTGTGGCTTGGTGGGCGTGGCTTGGTGGGCGTGGCAGGGGAAGGATACTGTAAAATCTCCATTTCCTCCCGATCAGCTGGGACTCAAGAGGCAGAGAATAGATGGGGGCGGGGCCAGTCAGAGGTGGTATTTACCGGTTCTCCGAACTACTCAAAATTTCCGCTACCGGTTCTCCGAACTATTCGAAATTTACGCTACCGGTTCTCCAAACTACTCGAAATTTCCGCTACCGGTTCTCCAGAACTACTCGAAATTTCCGCTACCGGTTCTCCAGAACTACTCAAAATTTCCGCTACCGGTTCTCCAGAACTGGTCAGAACCTGCTGAAACCCACCTCTGGTTTAAACATATCTAATACCACCATTCTATTTCTAAACCTTCCTCTTATTATTACATATATCTTGTTACGTTAAAATATGTATATTGTTGTTCCTCTCTTACTTCTATTTCTATTCTAACTTTTATTCATGTCACCGTAATATTCAAAGACGTTTCTTTTCTGTCTTCCATCTTTCACCTGCTTTATTATTCATATTTCCCTTATTTAACTCTTCACATCTGTATATATTAAAGTTTCATCCTTCATTCTTTCATTTTTCAGTGTTATTAGGCATTGTTGTCATTTTGTAAATTACAGGTAATTGTCGACTTACAACCATTTGTTTAGTGGCTGTTAGTGAAGTTACAGCAGCACTTAAAAACTGATTTATGACTGTTTTTTACAACAGTTGCAGCATCCCTGTTTGAGCACTTGGCAACTGATTCGTATTTATGACGGTCGCAGTGTCCCGGGGTCACATGGTCCCCTTTTGCGACCTTCTGACAAGCAAAGTCAAGGGGGAAGCCAGCTTCACTGAACAACCGTGTTATTAACTTAACAACTGCAGTGATTCCCTTAACAACTGTGGCAAGAAAGGTTGTAAAATGGGGCTAAACTCACTTAACAACCGTGATGCTTAGCAACGGACATTTGGGGCTCAATTGTGGTCATAAGTCGAGGATTCCCCGCAACCACGACAAAAGCTCTTGGCACTGCTTTTTCCAGTGTAAAAACTATTGCATTGATCCAAGCCTTTTCTTGACAAATTGAAATTTATGGTATCTATTAATATGTAACTGTAAAAGTTGATTTGATTATTAAACTCATTAATGTTTGGCTCAAGATTGCCTTGAATATTTCACAAAGGAATCAGAATAAACACCTTGTTTTCTATTATTATACTCAAGCCATTAAAGTCATTGTTTTTTGTATGTGTGTTTAATTGTGTCCAGTTCTCAGAAACTGCCTAAACAAGTCCCTGCAGTTTTTTTTCTGACAAAGTTTTCAGAAGTGGTTTGCCATTGCCACCTTCCTAGGGTTGACAGAGAGTGACTGGCTGAAGGTCACCCAGTTGGCTTCATGCCTAAGGCGGGACTAGAACTCACAGTCTCCCAGTTCCCAGCCTGATGCCTTAATCATTACACCAAACTGCCTCTCTGATCATGATTACTATATGGATAAATACAGCTAGTCTTAGAAGGCAGGGGTGAAATCCAGCAGGTTCTGACAGGTTCTGGAGAACCGGTAGCGGAAATTTTGAGTAGTTCGGAGAACCTGCAAATACTACCTCTGGCTGGCCCCAGAATGGGGTGGGAATGCAGATTTTTCAATATCCTTCCCCCAGAGTGGGGTGGGAATGGAGATTTTGCAGTATCCTTCCCCTGCCACGCCCACCAAGCCACCCCCACAGAACCAGTAGGGAAAATTTTTGAATTTCACCCCTGTTAGAAGGATGTGATAATTCTGAAGCTGTATTCACACATACCATTAAACCATGATTGGTTTCGATCATGAATAAGCCAGCATGAAGCCACAGTTGCTCTTGCAGTCAAAATATGCATTATTTAGTCCCGTTTTCCTTTTTATAGCTTCTCTTGGCTTTCACTTCATGGTTAGTTACAGGCTTGGATGAAACCAACCAACCAACCAAGAATAAACTACAGTATGCAGTCACAAACAATTCACTCATCTCCTGTTTGGTGAAATCAACAAACCATGATCAATGTCCATGATAAGCAGAGGTGGTATTCAGCTGGTTCGGACCGGTTCAGGCGAACCGGTACTGGCGTTATGCTGTGCTATTTCTGCATGTTTTGAAGCCACGCGCATGCGTGGAAGCCGCACGCGCGAGCAAAGCACATGCACCAGAGGTGGTTTCCTCCCAGTTTGCACTGGTTCTATAGAACCGGTAGCAAACCGCTGGTGATGTCACGGAGCCGGTTCTGTCGGTGCCGGTGCGTGGACGGCACCATCTTTTTTTTTTTGGATTTATTTTTTATTTTGGGGGGGGGGAGGGATTTTTTGCTATTTCTTTCTTCTTCTGCGCATGCGCAGAAGCCGAGTCCCTGGCAATGTGCATGCGCCGCCATCTTGTTTTTGGCTTTTGGGGGGGGGTTGCGAATTTTTGTCACTGCGCATGCGCGTGCAGCCATGTGGCGCGGGAGGAAGCAAGCGAGCTAAGTTAGAAAACCCCCCCCCTGGCATGCACGGATGGTTGCACGCATGCGTGGTGGTGGCGCGTGCAAGCGAAGCGAGTAGGGAAGGTAAGTGAATACCACCTCTGATGATAAGGCATGATTTTGCACTGATTCTATTTTTCAAGAACCCTTGGTGCTAACAACAACCAACTCTCTTTTCTGTTTAATGTGACATGCGAAGCTGAACACTTCAAAACACAATTTGTGATATTCTTTTGTCATTTGCAATTATATCGTGTTAATACCCAGTCTGTTCTTCCTTTTTAACAGACCCTTAAAAGTATATTTGAGCAAATCACCAATGCCAACATTGCGGATTTAGTCACCGCACTCATTATCTTAGTCGTTGTGACCGTGGTCAAGGAACTGAACGACCGTTACAAAGCCAAACTCCCGGTACCGATTCCTATTGAAGTCATTGTGGTAAGAATGCCTCCGTTTCTTTTGCAAGCTAAAGTAGACCATTGTAAATTTAAAAAAATTGGATGTTTTGGGTTCTCTTCACATCTAACGTTTGTTTAAATAGTGGCATCCTCGGTTGGGGACATCCTCGGTGTGTAGATGTTGTTTATCTCTACGTGCCTGTTGATGGCTGATTTGTCTGAATGCCAGACTTCCAGGAATTGCCTAGAATTTTTGGACTTGGCTTAGTCTATGTTCAAATTTCCCAGTTGAAACTACTGTTAGGTTTGTCCACGTGTTGAGAAATTAAGGAGTTTTTATCATGGCTGCTGATTGCTAGTTGGTGATCCTGGCTGCGTTCTGCTAATCTTCTGCTTGTTTGTCCTACGCAGGGGATCTTACAGTCCTTACATTGTATGTTGTAGATGGCTCCTGCTTTTTCTCCTTGAGCTGCTGGGTCTTTTGGTTGATTTATGATGTTTTGAAGGATTTTAGTTGGTTTGTGTGCCACCGTGATGCAGTGTAGTTGTAATCGTCTGTTGGTGGTTTCTGAGATGTTTCTGAGATGTTTTAGGTGTATAAATAAACTGTTTAATGATGAGCCTCAATATCTAACTTCAGAGCACACAGGAAGCTCAAAATCTTTGTGAGCGCCTCCAGAAATAGTCTCAAGATTTGACCGCTGATCAGGAATTCAACAAGATGCCAAACCTTTTCCCATTTCAATAAAAATATCTGGTTCTACTAAAATCATCCGGGTGTGGTTTGCTTGGGTTTATGAATTTTTACTTAAAGGACCTCAAATATGAATAGCTAAAAATTGACAGTCCTGGGTAATTTTACCCCACTGTAAGAAAGCAGGTTGCGTTCCACCCATTCCTTAGCAAAAGCTCTCGGAATGCAAGAAAAAGAACAGAAATATGGTGGTGTTCCTTTGCTGAGAGAGAATTTGTTTTGGATCAGTCTCAGAACCAGGGGTCACATGACAGCAGTCTTCCAATATTTGAGGGGCTGCCCCAAGGAAGAGGGGGGCGGTCAACTTATTTTCCAAAGCCCCAAAAGGCAGGAGAAGAAACAATGGATGGAAACTAATCAAGGAGAGAAACAACCTGGAATTAAGGAGAAATTTCATGACAGTGAAAACAATTAACCAGTAGAACGGCTTGCCTTCTACTGGTTGTTGTGGGTTCTTCATCACTGGAGGTTTTTAAGAAGAGACTAGAGTAAGTCTCCTGCTTGAGCAGGGGATTGGGCTGGATGGCCTTAGAGGTCCCTTCTAGCTCCATTCTGATTGAAACTTACGAAGGAGAGAAGCAAACTTGGAATCAAGGAGAAATTTCCTGACTATGAGAACAATTAATCAGTGGAAAAGCTTCCTTCCAGAAGTTGTGTGTGCTCCATCACTAGAGGTTTTTAAGAAGAGTTTGGACAACCACTTGTCTGGAATGGTATAAGGTCTCCTGCTTGAGTAGGGGGTTGGACTAGAAGACCTCCAAGGTCCCTTCCAACTCTGTTATTCTGTATTCAGTTGTCACCTGATAAACCTCTCCATAATCTAGCAGGTGATTTCACCTTACTTGGTTGCCGTATGAACTACAGCCTAAGTTTGCTTTTTTTCTTCTAACATCTTAAGGCTTTTCCTTGTATGTTATGAGGGCAACCACCATCTCATTACTACGGTTTTTAACTGCTCTAGCATCCTTTGGGCTAAATATTGAGCTTAAATTCTGTACTTTAAAAAATAAACTTCAAGGTGAAGTTTTTAATCAAGAGCCACTAGAGAGCAGCAAATAGATTTGTATGTATTTGCTGCCATCTAGTGGTCATTCAGATCCTTGCGTAGTAGATGCTATAAAGATAAAAAGGCAAAGGTTTCCTCTATCCCAGCGGTTCTCAACCTGTGGGTCGCGACCCCTTTGGGGGTCGAACGACCATTTCACAGGGGTCGCCGCACGCGTTAGCCCGCCATTTTGGTGCCACCATCACTGCAGGAGTGAAAAGGTCCCGGTTCTGCCGTGCCTGCGGGTCGCCAGACAGCTGGTAGCCCGGACGCTGCCATTTGGGTTCTTCTACCCTCTGCGCATGCGCAGAATGCTTTTCACGCACGGGGAGGGGGTCGCGCGGTGGCGGGGGGGTCGCGAGGGGGTCACGGCATTAGAAAGGTTGAGAACCACTGCTCTATCCAGTCGTGTCGGACTCTAGGGGGCGGTGTTCACCTCCGTTTGTTGGCCGAGGGAGCCAGCATTGTCTGAAGACATTTTCCGTGGTCATGTGGCCCACATGACTACGCCAAGGCACAATGACCACTGTTACCTTCCCACCGAAGTGGTACCTATTTATCTACTCGCATTTGCATGCTTCCGAACTGCTAGGTGGGCAGGAGCTGGAGCAAGGAACGGGAACTCACCCCATCACACAGCACGGGGGTCTCAAACTGCCATCCTTCTGGTTGACAAGTCCAGCATCTTAACCGCCAGGCCACCACACCCAGTAAATGCTATAACCCTGACCTTAATCAACCCAAGTTGTATTTTCCTCAATAGTGAAAAATTAGTTTGTTCCTCAGTTGGGAGAACTCTCCATTTCCCATGGACACGAAAAGGAAATGACCCCGTGACCCTTACTGTTAAAAACATCTCCACCAATTCGAACCCACAAATATGGATTCAGGTTTCAGAGGTTTTTCAGGCGTAAAGACAATGAAAACCCTGACGGTTTTGCTCCCTCATTCATGGTGAAAGGACAGGCTAAAATTAAATAGGCAATCCCTCTTTCTTTAAGAGCTTGCATCCTACACAATAAGGTGAAGGTAAATATTGAAATAGCCCCTTGAAAACTTGTAAAGCTTTTTTTTTAATTGTTTTGTTGTGCTTCTTTCCAGACAGTCATAGCAGCTGGGCTATCTTACGGCTTTAATTTCAAAGAAATATTCGAGGTAGATACTGTTGGAACATTAGATATCGGGTGAGTAGACACTATATATATTAATGGAAACAGATAGCTTTGAGGTTGTTTTTCCCTTCCTACTCAAATTTAGCTACAATTATAATTTGGAAGAGCTTCCGCAGTCCAATTTAAATGCTTTGTAAATGGAATCCACCATATGGGTCGTAAACTTAAGCAAACAAGGTAGTCCTTGACTTACAACTGTCCATTTAGTGACTGTTTGAAGTTACAACGATACTAAAAAAAAGTGACTTAATAGCAATAGCACTTAGACTTATATACCGCTTCATAGTGCTTTACAGCCCTCTCTAAGCGGTTTACAGAGTTAGCATATTACCCCCAACAATCTGGGTCCTCATTTTACCCACCTCGGAAGGATGGAAGGCTGAGTCAACCTTGAGCCGGTGAGAATTGAACCACCGAACTGCAGCTAGCAGTCAGCTGAAGTAGCCTGCAGTGCTGCACTCTAACCACTGCGCCACCTCGGCTCCAACTTATAGCCATGTTTACAACCGTTGCAGTATCTCCATGGTCATGTGATCAAAATCCAGATGCTTGGCAACTGACTCCTATTTATGACCGTTGCCGTGTCCCGGGGTCAAGTGTTCACCTTTTGCGACCTTCTGACAAGCAAAGTCGATGGGGAAGCCCAATTCACTTAACAGCCACGTTGCTAACTTAACAACTGCAGTGATTCGCTTTTAAAACTGTAGCAGGAAAAGTCATACAATGGGGCAAAACTCACTTAATAACTGTCTCACTTGGTGACAGAAATTTTGGGCTCAATTGTGGTCATAAGTCGAGGACTACCTGTACATTGGAACAAAGGGTCATCTGTGAGGGGTTGGAGACTGGAAACCCCGTTCTACATTGGCCTGCTTCATCCTTATCAGAGGTAGTGGGCATAGAGAGGTCAGTTCCTGTCACAATGACATCTGTGGATGTGTGTGTGCCAAATTGGCAAAATGCTGGATACAGGGTCACAATACAAGTCCCTTCACTATCTCTGTAGGTGACACACAGACTTTCCAGAGTGGCAGAACTTGAATCTCAACGTTGCATCTGCCATCTTGCTGATTTTGAATCTTCTGACACCCTGGAATCAATTGAGAATATTTGTAGCTCTGGGTTGATCCGTGGAAACCATGGTGTTCTCTAAGCTTGTGGTTGTCTTGAAGAAATTTCGTTACCCAACTAGGAGGGAGTATGGTTTGCACTGATGATGTTACCTAGTTGGGTAATGAAACGTCTGCAAAAAAACCAACCAAGCCCAGAGAGCACCAAGGACCCCACACCCTTGAATCACTCCCTCAAAAGGACCTTTGCAGAGTGATTCTCTCCCCCCACACTCTGATGATACAATCTGGCTTGGTTGCTCAACGGCGAGACACTGGTGAAACAGGCACAGCAGCGCCTGCATTTTCTGCGTCGCATGAGAAAAGTACATCTCCCTTCCGCTGTTCTTACCACTTTCTATAGACTGAGGGACGATCGAGAGCATCCTGTCAGATTGCATTACTATGACCACTAGATGGCAGCAAATACATACAAATCTATTTGCTGCTCTCTAGTGGCTCTTCGTTTGGAAGCATTACTGCTTCAGACAGGAAGGCGGTGCAGAGAGTGGTGAGGACAGCAGAAAAGTTTATTGGTAGTTCACTCCCTTCTATCCAGGACATGGCATATAAGCGATGCTTGACTAGGGCCCATAGCATTATCTGGGATGCTACACATCCTCTTCATGACCTGTTTTCCTTGTTACCTTCTGGGAGGGGGCTTCGTGGTATCCGAAGCAGATCATCCAGATTCAGCCACAGTTTTGTTCCATGTAGCATCCATGTTCCATGTTGTGAATTCTCAAGCTTCCTCTTTCCGCTACGTATTCAAGATGGACAGTGATTAATATTTATATGCATTTATATGTTAGGGTGTAGGTATATACATGTATGTATATAGCATGTCTATATGTGTGTTATGTACGTGTAAACTTTTGAGAGCACAATGTATGCCAGGGTGCCCACAGGAAAAAACAACAACACTAAAGGTAATCTTATCTTAGCCATGGTGGCACAGTGGTTAGAGTGCAGTACAGCAAGCTACTTCTGCTGACTGCCGGCTGCCTGCAATTTGGCAGTTCGAATCTCACCAGGCTCAAGGTTGACTCAGCCTTCCGTCCTTCCGAGGTGGGTAAAATAAGGACCCCAATTGTTGGGGGCAATAGGCTGACTCTGTAAACCGCTTAGAGAGGGCTGTAAAAGCACTGTAAAGCGGTATATAAGTCTAAGTGTTATGGCTATTGCTATCTTAATCCAAACAAGCAGTGCTTGGATTGTACCACTGAGTTACCAACTTGATTTTTTTTAACCATGTCCTGCAGAGCCTTCTGGATCCATAAATGCAGGGGACAAAGTATCAGCTAACCGGGTCCAAAAGTGTCTTTCTCTAACTTAGCCATCTGTATTGAGTCAACCAGTGTTAGCAAAACGACACACGGTCTCCATTTTAAACACCTCCTGTGCCTTCATTCTAGATTTCAAGCTCCAGTGGCTCCCGATCTCAAGTACTTCGAACGTTGTCTGGGAGACAGTATCTCTATCGCCATTGTCGGCTTCGCCGTTGCCTTTTCAGTGGCGAAAGTTTATTCCATTAAGCATGATTACCCCATAGATGCCAATCAGGTAAGCATCTAGCAAGTGCCGGATCTGACACTTTGCTCCTGCTTCTTGTCTTGCTCCGTGCCAGCCTGCCGTAGACTCAAGTGGGGGGAGAGGGAAACCCTTGGGAGTGGGGAAGGGGGAACTCTCTAAGCAGTTTGTGCCGGCCAGAGACTTCAACGACGAAAGAAGAATGCAACTGCGTTCTAAGGATGGCCGTTCCGAAAACATCTGGTTTGAATATGATGGGGATACAAGAGGACTAACAAGAGGGCAGGTGTGGGAAACTAGTCATAAGCCACTTTTTTCAGTGCCGTTGTAACTTCGAATGGTCACTAAGCGAACTGTTATAAGTCGGGAACTATCTGTATTACCTTGCAGTGTGTGTGTATGTGTGTGTTTTAAAGGAATTAATTGCCTTTGGAATCAGCAACATCTTTGGAGGGGTGTTCAAAGGATTTGCGGCAAGCACTTCGCTCTCTAGGTCTGGAGTGCAAGAAAGCACCGGAGGGAAGACGCAGGTATTTGGTGATTTAAGGTTTTGCGGTAAATGAATTACCCAAAGTTGTTTTAGAGGAATGTGTTAACCAAGGTTTTTTGTCCTGTAGATCGCTGGACTCCTTTCAGCTATCATTGTCATGATTGCTATCTTAGCCATTGGGTTTCTCTTGGAACCACTGCAAAAGGTACTGACTTTGGGGCCCAGTAGTTGGGTTGGGTTGCATTGGGTTGGATTGCTTTGGATTGGGTTGGGTTGGGTTGGGTTGCATTGGGTTGGGTAAGGTTGGATTGAGTTGGGTAGAGTTGGGTTGGGTTAAGTTGGATTGGGTTGGGTTGGGTTGGGTTGGATTGGGTTGCATTGGGTTGGGTTGGGTTGCATTGGGTTGAGGTTGTGTTGGGTTGGATTGCATTGGGTTGAGTTTGGTTGCAGGGGGTTGTGTTGGGTTACATTGGGTTGCATTAATTTGGGTTGAGTTGGGTTGGGTTACATTGGGTTGAGTTGGGTTGGGTTGCATTGGGTTGGGTTGGGTTGGGTAAGGTTGGATTGGGTTGGGTTGGGTAGAGTTGGGTTGGGTTAAGTTGGATTGGGTTGGTTAGAATCCTTTTCTGTAACAGGTAGTCCTCGACAATTGAGCCCACAACTGATCCCAAAATTTATGTTGCTATGTGAGACAGTTGTTAAATGAGTTTTGCCCCATTTTACGACCTTTCTTGCCACCGATGTAAAGTAAAACACTGCAGGTGTTAAGTTAATCACACGGTGTTTAAGTGAATCTGGCTTCCCCCATTGACTTTGATTGTCAGAAGGTCGTAAAAGGGGATCATGTGACCCCGGGACACTGTGACCATCATAAAAATGAGTCCATTGCCAAGCCTCTGAATTTGGATCACATGACCATGGGGATGCTGTGATGGTCATTAAGTGTGAAAAATGGTCATGTCACTTTTTTCAGTGCTGTTGTAATTTTGAATGGTCACTAAACAAATAGTTGTAAGTCGAGGACTACCTGTATTCTGAGATATTTGAATCTCCCTCTTGTCTGTCTTTACGTCTTGTATTGTGGTTTTCTGTCTTTAAACGTGTACGTTATTCTTTCATCGACAGTCAGTCCTTGCAGCTTTGGTCCTGGGAAATTTGAAAGGCATGTTGATGCAGTTCAAAGAGATTGGAGTTTTGTGGAAAAAGGACAAGTGTGATTGTGTAAGTGACTCCTCACCCAGCGGTGCAAATAGCGATTCAAACATAAACAATGTCATTGAACATGTCTGAAAGGGAAACCAAAGGCAAACGAAGCTGTCCGCCATTTTGTTCTGCTTTGGTGAAGTTGGTGGTTCCCCCACTCTGCTCTTCATGAAAAGTTTATAAAAGGAGCCGTGCTGGTGCGGTGGTTAGAATGCAGTATTGCAGGCTAATTCTGCCCACTGCCAGGAGTTCGATCCTGACTGGCTCAAGGTTGACTCAGCCTTCCATCCATCCGCGGTTGGTAAAATGAGGACCCAGATTGTTGGGGGCAATAGGCTGACTCTGTAAACTGCTTAGAGAGGGCTGTAAAGCATTATGAAGCAGTATATAAGTCTAAGTGCTATTGCTATCCCTCCCTCCCTCCTTCCTTCCTTCCTTCCTTCCTTCCTTCCTTCCTTCCTTCTTTCCTTCCTCTCTTATTTTCATTCCCATTCTTCTTTCTGGCGGTGCAGTGGTTAGAATGCAGTGTTGCAGGCTGACTCTGCCCACTGCCAGGAGTTCGATCCTGATGGGGCTCAAGGTTGACTCCGCCTTCCATCCTTCCGAGGTTGGTCAAATGAGGACCCAGATTGTTGGGGGCAAAGATGCTGACTTTGTAAACCACTTAGAGAGGGCTGTAAAGCACTGTGAAGCAGTATATAAGTCTAAGTGCTACTGCTATTGCTAACCTATAGTAACACGGTTGGTAAGTGAATCTGGCTTCCCCATCGACTTTGCTTGTCAGAAGATCGCAAAAGGAAATCACGTGACCCCGTTACACTGCAACCGTCATAAATACGAGTCAGTTGCCAAGCATCTGAATTTGGATCACGTGAGCGCAGAGATGCTGCAACGGTCGTAAGTGTGAAAAACGGCCCTAAGTCACTTTTTTCAGTGCCGTTGTAACTTTGGATGGTTACTAAATGGACTGTTGTATGTCGAGGGACACCTGTACTCCTAAATTCCCTGCCTGCCTACTCAAAAAGCCACTATGTCTCCATGTCAAAATTTGGATATTGTCTTTTGTTTATCAGCAATAATATTTATCCAAAAAAAAATGTAAATATTGTAAAAATGTAAAAATGGCTTCAGCATAGCTTCCCCTACCTCATTTTAGGGAGGGTCAGAAACCCCATGCTGATAATTCTCTCCTTTTTGCTTCTAGTCAAATCTATCAATGGCATCTCCTTTAATGTTTGTTTTTTTCCCCTTGTTGTTAGATTGTCTGGATTGTGACTTTCCTGGCTGCCCTTCTACTGGGATTGGATCTTGGCTTAGTTGCTGGCCTTGGATTTGAGCTCCTGACAGTTGTATTCCGGGTTCAGTTGTAAGTAAATATTTATTTCATTTGTCGGCTCAACTTCTTGAAGCGGATTAAAGATATCAAGTCATTTCGAATGGAGTAAAATCATTTATCAATCACATTATGGTCCACTTTTTTTGTCACAAATACCCTGCAGACAATATGCAGAGCAATATACGTGCAATATATTTATTCTTGGAATGACACTGTAGTATTTCCAAGGAAGTATCCCTTGTGGTGCTACCAGGTGGTACCAAGCCTGCCATTTTATGTACTTGGTACAGGTAATCCTCGTTTAATGAACGGTTGCTTAGCAACCATGACAGATTCCCAAAAAAAGTACTTAGATTAAGAATAGAATAGAATAGAATAGAATAGAATAGAATAGAATAGAATAGAATAGAATAGAATAGAATAGAATAGAATAGAATAGAATAGAATAGAATAGCAGAGTTGGAAGGGACCTTGGAGGTCTTCTAGTCCAACCCCCTGCCCAGGCAGGAAACCCTACACCACTTCAGACAAATTGTTGTCTAATCTCTTCTTAAAAACTTCCAGTGTTGGAGAGTTTACAACTTCTGGAGGCAAGTTGTTCCAGTGATTAATTGTTCTAACTGTCAGAAAATTTCTCCTTAGTTCTAGGTTGCTTCTCTCCTTGATTAGTTTCCACCCATTGCTTCTTGTCCTACCCTCAGGTGCTTTGGAGAATAGCTTGACTCCCTCTTCTTTGTGGCAACCCCTGAGAATTTAAAGTTCTTACAAACAGTTCCCGATCACATTTGGGCTGCTTAGCAAACTGGCTCACATTTATGGCCGTTTGCAATATTCTGTGGTTGCATAACCATGATTTATGACTTTTTTTGGTCAAAAACTGTCTACTGTTCAGAGGTGGATTCCTCCAGGTTCGGACCGGTTCTATAGAACCGGTAGTAACTTGGCGGCCTGGGTCACTAGAACCGGCAGCAACCCAGGCCTGTCACACCCCCGAACCGGTTCTTTAGGCGGCGCCATAGGCGGCGCCATTTTGTTTTTTGCTTCTGCGCATGCACAGAAGCTTTTTTTAAGCACTGCACATGTGCGAAGCGCGGGCCCGCACGGCACGGCACTGAGCGAACCAGCAGCGAAGAAAACCAGAACCCACCCCTGCTACTGTTGACCTCACTCCATTCCTAAGAGGTCTGTAAGGGGCGTGCATAAGCGCACCAGCATGCCTACCGTCCCTGTCCTAATATTCCCTTTTATTCATATTCATTTCATGTATTCAAATCATGTTTATACCTATATATGCTATCTAATACGTGCTTGACAAATAAATAAAATAAATTAAATTAAATAAATAAATAAAACTGATGTTTTTTCCAGCAAAAAAGCCCATTACATACAAGGAAGACTGCTAGAGATTGCCTATAGAATGTCAATTTTGTAATTGACTTATTACCAAGATTTAACAACTCTATATTTGCTGGAAGGCAGCACTTTTGAATCCAGCAAAGAATATTCCCAAATTCTGAATAAGATTGTAGTTTAAAGGATAATAGAGATATAAGCAAAGGTTCACATCGTTGGAATAACATTTGGTTCCCTTTATTCTGCATTAATCAGCTCATTTGCTTCTTCTCTTTTCAGTCCAAAATGCACAGTTTTGGCTAATGTTGGAAGAAATGACATCTACAGAAACAGAAAAGACTACTCAGATGTAAGAATTCAACGTTGTGTTGGAGTAATTTAACATGGGTGGTGCGGTGGCCTAGAGGTGGAGCTCTCGCCTCACAATCAGGAGGCTGTGAGTTCGATTCTAGGTAGAGGGTGATATTTCACTCTCTTGGCACAATAAGAATAAGAATCTGCTGAATATAACTCCGCATTGGTGACAGGGAGGGCATCCGGCCAGTAAACATTCAGCTCTATTCAGTTGCCCCGACTCCACTCTGCAAGGGATTACGGGGTCATTAAACAACATTAAAAGAAATTGGAGTAATTTAACATGCACAGTTTTTGCAACGGAGTGCCTCAAGATTAACAGGGGATATTTTTGCTGTCTAGATATATGAGCCAGAAGGAGTGAAAATTTTCAGGTGCCCGTCTCCGATCTTCTTTGCCAATGTTGATTTCTTCAAGGAAAAATTGACTGCTGCGGTAAGCATTTTGTAAGCCATAATCTTAACAGAAATGACTTCCATAAAACTTTTAATTTTTAAACCATATACATAAACGTCTTTTAGACCTCACAAACATTTGTACAAGGTCCCAAAAAAATCTACTTGTTTTTCCTTTAGAACTATTACAAATGCTTGTGTGTGAATGTTTGCTAAGAGTTAGAAATTCAAAGAGTCAAAGAGGTCTAAGATTGTTATACAGGGAGTCCTCGACTTACAACAGTTCATTTAGTGACCATTCAAAATTACAACGGCACTGAAAAGAGTGTCTTATGACCTTTTTCACACTTATAACTGTTGCAGCATCCCTAAGGTCACACAATCAAAATTCAGATGCTTGGCAACTGACTCGTATTTATGACGGTTGCTGTGTCATATGATCCCCTTTTGCGACCTTCTGACAAGCAAAGTCAATGGGGAAGCCAGATTCACTTAACAACCGTGTTATTAACTTAACAAGGGCAGTGATTCACTTAACAACTGTGGTAAGAAAGCTTTTAAAATGGGGCAAACCTCACTTAAAAACTGCCTCACTTAGCAACAGAACGTTTGGGCTCAATTGTGGTCATATGTTGAGGACTACCAGCGCAATTAAACGTATAACTGGAATCTATTTTAAATCAAGTCCGTGTTCTCCACTTGAAAAGAAACTTAGAACATACTAGGATGATTAAAAAAATAATAATCAAATATCTGCTAAAACAATGATTCCATATTTCAGGTTGGTTTTAAACCATTGAGAGTGTTACAGAAACGCAACAAAGCTCTAAGGAAAATGAAGAAGATGTTAAATAAAGGAGAGCTTCAAGAAACACCGGTAAGAATCCTTAATTATTTAAATGGCAGCAGAAAAATTATGACCGATCTCTATTTTATTTTATTTATTTTATTTTATTTTATTTTATTTTATTTTATTTTATTTTATTTTATTTTATTTTATTATTACTGCCCATCCTACTATCCAGCATAACTCTGACTCTAGAACCATAATAAAGATTTGATTTCATTTGCTATATTATCTTCTCTTTCTGGGAAAGGATCGATACCTTTTGACAGCCCTTTGCAGCATCAGTGGGCTAGATTTATGATGCAAACTGCCTTGAATGGAATAAGAGCCAGTCATTGGACCAGCTTATCCAGAATAGTATTTTCAACATGCACGTTCAGTGGGCACCACTAGACAGCAATGTGACTCAAGAAACAAAAGTAGAAGAAACTGACAAAACAACATCCATTGAATGAAAAATAGGTGTTTTACAATACAAGGCAAAGCTGTTGTTCAAGACTGTAGTGCAGACAGATAAAATCCCCCTGGTTGTCTTTAAAATTCTTAAAATTTATTTAGAAATTTATTTATTGTGGAAATTTATATTGCCGCCTTTTCGCACATGGCGATTCAAGGCGGCTTACACGAATATAAAAACCTCATATAAAAAACAATAAAACCAATAAAAGAGAGAATCATAGAATAAATTAATAAAATAATATAATAAAATCACCCCCCATCCCCTGCCCCGGCGACAGCACCTCACACGAGCCATTTAATGGGCTCCATCCCGCTCTGGGTTCCCCAGGCCCGTTGGCAGAACCAGGTCTTCAGCGCCTTCCGGAAGAGTGTCAGAGTGGGAGCCATTCTAATCTCTGAGGGAATGATGTTCCAGAGAGAGGGAGCCACCATGGAGAAGGCCCTTCTTCTGGGTCCCACCAGGTGTATCTCCCTCGGGAATGGGACTCGCGACATTCCCTCCTCCCCGCTCTGATGGGTCGGGTAGATGTGACCGGCAAGAGATAACCTGGTCCCAATCCATGAAGGGCTTTAAAGGTGACAACCAGCACCTTGAATTGCACCCGGAAGCAAATCGGCAACCAATGCAGGTCCTGCAGGAGAGGTGATACATGTGTACACCGAGGTCTGCACAAAACCATACGGGCCGCTGCATTTTGCACCAACTGGAGTTTCCGGATGCTCTTCAAGGGCAGCCCCATGTAGAGCACATTACGTGCATTCTCTTTACATACAAGGAAGCAACTTACCTTAAATTTCAGAACTGGCTGGTAACCCCAATTTCTCTTTTCGGGGTTAAGAAGCATTCTGAACATTTTCCTTCTTTCTTTTTTTCATTCAGAAAGGTTTTCTTTGTACCGTCACTAGTGTGACCGATTCGGAAGAAGAGCTGGACAACAACAGGATTGAAGAACTGAGTCAACCCATCAATACCAAGGATTTTCCAATTCGGATCGACTGGAACGCAAGCCTGCCTCCCAACATCAAAGTTCCTAGAATTGACGTTCATAGTGTCATTCTTGATTTTTCAGCAGTATCGTTTCTTGACGTTTCAGCCATGAGGATTGTCGGAGAGGTAAAATTATTTTCTCCATAATATATATAGAGAGACTTCGTGGCAAGAGAGCGGCATGGTAGCCTAGTGGTGGAGCTCTTACCTCACAATCAGGAGGCTGTGAGTTTGATTCTAGGTAGTGGCAGATATTTCTTTCTCTGGGCGCAAAGAGAAAATATCTGCTGTGACCTCCACATAGGCATCAGGAAGGGCATCCGGCCAGTAAACGCTCCACTCCATTCAGTCGCCCTGACTCCACCCCAATGCAAGGAATTACAGGGTTTTTCAAATAATATATTCATATTTGTTCATACATATACATATACATATACATATACATATACATATACATATACATATACATATACATATACATATACATATACATCATATACATATACATATACATATACATATACATATACATATACATATACATATACATATACATATACATATACATATACATATACATATACATATACATATACATATACATATACATATACATATATAACTAAAATGATGATGATTGCATATACATATACATATACATATACATATACATATACATATACACACATATATAGTATGTATGTGTGTGTATATATATATACACACACACATACAAACAGTTCATTTAGTGACCTCTCGAAGTTACAACAGCACCGAAAAAGTAACTTATGACCATTTTTCACACTTACGACCATTGCAACATCCCCATAGTCACGTGTTCAAAATTCAGACGCTTGGCAACTGATTCATATTTATGACGGTTGCAGTATCCTGGGGCTGTGTGATCACTTTTTGTGACTAGCAAAGTCAATGGGAAAACCAGGTTCACTTAACAACCGTGTTACTAACAACTGCAGTGATTCGCTTAACAACTGTTGGCAAGAAAAGTCATAAAATGGGGCAAAACTCACTGGACAAATGTTTCACTTAGCAATTGAAATGTTGGCCTCCATTGTAGTCGTATGTCGAGGACTACCTGTGTGTGAGGGGAAAAAACTTACGTTTTATATGGATATACTGTATGGAAATGCTCTCTTCCCATATACAGTGGTACTTCAGCATGCAGAATTTCTCCTACTATGAAACTCCAAATCCCTCGTTTTTGTCCTTAGAAGGTTATTTCTTGAAGTTATTGTATTCTGAGTTATTATTGTTATTGTTCTGAATCAAGCGTAGATTGGTTGTGCTATCATCAGGCAGCTTAACGAAACGCAATGGTACATTCAATCAGATTATATTTTATTCTTCAGGCATCCTCTGACAACACTCACGGTTATGTAGAAGTTCTTCTGAATCTACAGTCATAATCTGGAACCATCACGAATATTGTAAAAAAGGATTAACGCTCCCATCTCCTTGGTCAGGCATCCTTTCCTGGTAGCTAGCTTGAAAGTGACTTCCTTTACTCCCGCCCCCCAGGCATACTTCAATGACCAATAAGAGTACACAGTTATGATCACATGCCATGGACTACATGGCATAGACTACATTCCCCAGAATGCTATGTCTTAAAGAGACAGTTCTTAATTCTAGGCTAAACCCTTGATAAGCCAGCACAGTTATTATCATATTTATATAGTTATGATGCCAAGTTATTATCGTATTCTAAATTACTGTATACGCCTTTGTCTGCCTTGCGTTAAATATCACCCATTCCTCTTTTTAACAGACTTTGAGAGAATTCATCCGGGTTGATGTTGAAGTCTATATTGTGGGCGCATATGGTAAGGCTCTTTCTTATTGACTTTGTGACCTCCATACAGATGCCCATGTGAGTGGTGCGGTGGCCTAGAGGTGGAGCTCTCACCTCACAATCAGGAGGCTGTGAGTTCAATCCTAGGTAGAGGCAGATATTTCTCTCATGTTGAGAATATATCTACTGAATATAACTCCGCATTGGCAACAAGAAGGGCATCCGGCCAGTAAACACTCAGCTCCACTCAGTTGCCCAGACTCCACCCCACAAGGGATTATGGGGTCATTAAAAGGAGATGATACAGATGCCCATGTAAAACAATACTCTGTGTGTGTGTGTGTGTGTGTGTGTGTGTGTGTGTGTGTGTGTGTGTGTGTGTGTGTGTGTGTGTGTGTGTGTGTTTAAAAAGCTGCTTTTAAAAAATAGTAAATCACAGCACTCCTGCAAATGAGACATTGAATCCAAAACTAATTACGTGGAACAAATTAAATGATACAGATAGTCCCCCACATATGACCACAATTGAGTACAAAATGTCTCTTCCTAAACAGAATGGTTGTTAAGTGAGTTTTAGGCCATTTTTTTACCTTTCTTGCCCCAGTTGTTAAGTCAGTAACACGGTTAAGTGAATCTGGCTTCCCCACTGACTTTGTTGGTTAGAAGGTGGCAAAAAGGGATCACGTGACCCCGGGACACTGCAACCGTCGTAAATATGAGTCAGTTGCCAAGCATCCGAATTTTGATCACATGACTATGGGGATGCTGGAATGGTCGTAAGTGTGAAAAATGGTCATAAGTCCCTTTTTCCAGTGCCGTTTGTAAATTCCAATAGCCACTGAATGAATGGTTGTAAGTCAAGGAACACCTGTACCGTTTAAGAATTAGCTGCATCATTTTCTAGGCTTGTAATTCTGTTTCTCTCTCTCTCTCTCTCCCTCTTCCATCTTTCTTTCCCCTTCCCTTTTCCCCCCACCCCCAATCTACACCCCCACCCCATAAAAGATGGTCTCCTGGAGAAACTACAGCGATGTGGATTTTTCGATGACGAAATTAAGCCATCCATATTTTTTTTGACCATTCACGACGCAATTTTATATATTTTGATGAAGAAGGATGTGATAACCCACTCATCAAAATTCAAAGCCATTATGGTGAGGCTGTACATTTATTCAGAGTCCTTCCAGAGTTGGGCGGCATACAAATTTTATTAAATAAATAAATATTCGTATATATTTCAAAAGCAGAATTTAAAATCCTGCATATTGGGAATATGAAAGCAAAAACATCATTTAAGGATGACTGGAACTTTGCAACCAAGAATTGTCGTGATGATAAGAACATACTGAGCCGCGGTGGTGCAGTGGTTAGAGTGCAGTACTGCAGGCTACTTCTGCTGACTGCCGGCTGCCTGCAGTTTGGCAGTTCGAATCTCACCAGGCTCAAGGTTGACTCAGCCTTCCGTCCTTCCGCGGTGGGTAAAATGAGGACCCAGATTCTTGGGGGCAATAACTCTGTAAACCGCTTAGAGAGGGCTGTAAAGCACTGTGAAGCAGTATATAAGTCTAAGTTTGCTATTGCTATATTGGGGTTTCTGTTTTCCCCTTAGACTTCCAAAAATTTACAGGTAGTTCTGGACTTATGACCACAATTGAGCAAGACAGTTATTATTAAGTGAGCTTTGTCCCATTTTATGACCTTTCTTGCCACCGTTGTTAAGTGAATCACTGCAGTTGATAATTAGTAACCTGGTTGTTAAGCGAATCTGGCTTCCCCACTGACTTTGCTTGTTAGAAGGCCGCAAAAGGTAATCACACGACCTTGGGACACAGCAACGGTCATAAATACGAATCAGTTGCCAAGCATCTGAATTTTGATCATATGACTATGGGGATGCTGCAACGGTCGTAAGTGTGAAAAACAGTCCCAAGTCACTTTTTTCAGTGACCTTATAACTTCAAACGGTCACTAAATGAACTGTTGTAAGAGAAAGACTACCTCTATGTTTTTTTTCTGGATCCAATTCACATTTCACCCTTTTTTTCATGTGGCTGCCATCTAAAACATTTTCGACCATAATTTATGGGCCCCCTTGGACCAAGGACTTCACCTAACATAGTCGGTAAACATAGGTAGTCCAACTGAGATTGCTGTAGGATTAATCAGCTATAAATCAACAGAGTTTTTTTCTTTTAAATTAAAACGCGAGAACCCATTGTTAACAGCAGAATGTTTATTCCATTACAGGATAATCAAAACAACAATCACTACATAATTAACACGAGCGGAGGATTGCGCAATCGAGACCCAATGGTAAGGCTCTCTTCTCCATCTTGAATCATCATCATCTTTTAACGACCGCACAATCCCTTGCGGGGGGTGGAGTCTGGGCAACTGAATGGAGCTAGCAGAGTGTTTAATGGCCAGATGCGCTTCCTGTCGCCAATGCGGAGTTTTGCTCAACAGATATATTCTCATTGTGCCCAGAGAGAGAGAAATATCTGCCTCTACCTAGGATCGAACTCACAGCCTCTGATGGTGAGGCGAGAGTTCCACCTCTAGGCCACCGCACCACTCCCTCTTCTCTATCTTGAATACGATCAATAAAATTGAGTCTACGAGAGACTCTTGAAAGTAGCTCTCCTAGAAGGCCTGAGGGGTCTGAATTTTGATGGGGAGGAAAACAGACCGGAAGTCCTTCTAATTACAAATACTTTCCATTTGGAACATGCTGATGCAAATGTCCTATTCCTGATTGCTAAGAACAGGCAGTCCTCTATTGGTGTCCACAATTGAGCTGTTGCTAAGCAAGACAGCTGTTAAGTAGGTTTTACTCCATTTTACGACCTCTCTTTCCAGAGTTGTTAAGTGAATCATTGCAGTTAAGTAATTGTTCTGACCCAGCTCCCCAAATATGACAAACCCTCTGACGTGAACTCAAAAGATTCCTTTAATTAAGAGTTCTGGCAGCCCCGGCAAAAAGTTTCTCTTGCAGGCTAACAAGTCTGTCCGGCAGGGAGATGAATAGTTGTCTGCCACATCTATTCATCTCAGCCCCCTGCCTTTTATCCCCAGAGCTAGGGTGAGGCTTTGCTAGCAGCGGTGGCTCTTCCGTCCCAAGGACCGGCCCATGGATTTCCACTGCTCTCCTCTCCTCTGCCTTCTGCTCATCCGCGCATCAGGCACTGGACCCAGCTGTTCCTCCTCTTCCTCATCAGCCACCTCCAGACCTGGGGGCTGTTGACTCTCCATCTGAGGGCTGATGGACGGCCCAGGCTCCGCCTCTGTCTCTCTCTCTCTCTCTGCCAGCTCCATTCCCTCTTCCCCGGGGTGGGTTCTAACTTACCTCGCTGCCGGTTCGCTTCCTCCCGCTCCATGTGGCTGTGTCTCGTGGGTGCACGCACGCTTTGCGCATGCGCGCACATGCGCAGTCCAAAAAAATAAAAACAATCCCCCCCAAAAAAGCCAAAAACAAGATGGCGATGCAAAAAAACCCAGGAAAAATTTAAAAAAAAATTTAAAAAAAGAATCAAAAAAATTTAAAAAAAAGATGGCGGCGTGCACGGACCGGCACCGACCAAACCGGATCCGTGATGTCATTGTGACATCAGCAGTGGGTCGCTACCGGTTCGGGCGAACCGGTCCAAACCCTGAGGAACCCACCTCTGCCTCTTCCCCCTCGGAGCTCCCAGGTTGCCCTGATGCTGACCCTGACTCCCACGCTGCCTCCTCCTCCTCTGATTCGGCTGCTGAAGGGGCCAGTGGCCAACAGGCCACAACAGTAATTGAACCGGCAGGTGGAGAATACTGGCCTCACCAGGCTCACCTTAGAACCAATTCAAGGATAGGGTGCAGTGAAGAGCAAGACAGAGGATTAGGGACATGAGTTTAAACCATACAATGAATGGTTTCGGGAGCTATGTACCGTGTTTCCCCGAAAATAAGACATGTCCCGATAATAAGCCCAACAGGGCTTTTTGGGACATGCGTTGAAATAAGCCCTCCCCCGAAAATAAGCCCCCCCCATTACTTTCCGGGGGAAAGGGGGGGCATGCCGGAAGGCGCTCTTTTTGCGGAGGGCACTTTTTTGGCCAGGAGAGCGAGAGCAAGCAAGAGGCAGGTGCATGCACACCCCGCGGGACTGCCTCAGCTCCTCTGGGCTCTGCCTCTGCCAGCATTTTCAAATGCGCTCCTGCCTCTGAGGAAGAGGAGGGGAGCCTCGATGCCTGCCTTGCTGCCCCATCGCAGGCAGGAGCGCTTCAAAACGCTGGCAGAGCCCAGAGGAGCCGAGGCAGTCCCGTGGAGTGTGCATGCCTCGGAGGCAGGAGCGCGTTTGAAAACGCTGGCAGAGGCAGAGCCCAGAGGAGCTGAGGCATTCCCGTGGGGTGTGCATGCACCTCCCCCCTCTCTGTCTGTCTCCCAGCCAAGAGTGCCCACCGCAAAAAAGCAGCTCCCGGCTGGGAGAGAGAGGGAGCGAGATAGAGGTGGGTGCATGCACACCCCACCAGACAGGTGGAGGATGAGCGTCCCCGAGCCTGCGAGCGAGCGAAGGAGGCGTGGCCGGGAGGCAGAGCCGCGGCCCGGCGCTCTCTACCGGGAGCTGTCTGCAGGGCTCTGCAATGTCAGTACGGTAGCCGCAGAGGCACAAGCAGCGAGTGCCCGAGAGTCACGGCGCACCAGCACCTCCGCTGCGAAGAGGAGAGGGGAGCCTCCATCCCTGCCTAGCCCCCCCATCACAGGCAGGAGCGTTTCAAAAGGCTGCCAGAGGCAGAGCCCAGAGGAGCCCAAGAGTGCCCGGCGCAAAAAGAGCAGCTCCCAGCCGGGAGAGAACGAGAGAGAGAGAGAGCGAGCAAGCGCGAGGCGGGAGGGGGAAGAAACTCTCGCGGGCTGCCTGAGCTGACAGCCAAACTTCTAGC
>QLTV01003131.1:2283031-2298580 GCA_003457575.1 Thermophis baileyi | reverse complement strand
CTCTGCCTCTGCCAGCGTTTTGAAGCGCTCCTGCCTGCGATGGGGCGGCGAGGCAGGCATCGAGGCTCCCCTCCTCAGGCAGCCCGCGAGAGTTTCTTCACCCTCCCGCTTCGCTCGAGTGCCGGAGGCGGGGGAGGGTCAGTGGACACAACACCGGGGAACGCAACGGAGGTACAAGTCCCAGGTAGGACGCACGTCTCGCGGCCCGCCCCGCCCCGCCCCGCCACTCCCAAATTGCGCCCCACCGCGCGCCGCACGTCCTACCTGACACTTGTAGCTCCGTCACGTTCTCGGCATTGTGTCCAGAGAAGCTCATTGTAAAAGAAAACTTCTCGCGAGTTCGAGAAGTTTGATTGAACTCGCGAGAAGTTTTCTTTTACCATGGGCTTCTCTGGACACAACGCCAAGGAACGTGATGGAGCTACAAGTCCCAGGTAGGACGTGCGTCTCACGGCCCAACATGTTCCACCTGCCAGAAATGAGTCTCTGTGAGACTCGTCCCGCCACCGCCGCTGCCTCGTGGAGCAGGACGCTGCAAGGCCTGTTGTGCCGTTGCATGCACCAAAGGCAGAAGGACCCCAGCTGTGCCAGTATGATGAAGTTTGCGGCAGTCATGCAGTTCGTGCATGCAACGGCACAACAAGCCTTACTGAGTCCTGCTGCACGAGGCGGTGGCGGCGGGGAGGGGAGGCGAGGCAGCGGCGATGGGACATGCAGACCCACGCTCGCCGCCTACTACACCCCCAAAATAATAAGCCCCCCCCCTGATAATAAGGCCGAGGCCATATTTCGGGGGTCAAAAAAATATAAGCCCCTGTCTTATTTTTGGGGAAACACGGGTATGTATGTATAATCTAACAAAGAGAAGGACTAGGGGTGACATGATAGCATTCCAGTATTTGAGGGGCTGTCCCAAAGAAGAGGGGGGGATCAACCTATTCTCCAAAGCACCTGAAGGCCAGACAAGAAACAAGGATGGAAACCAATCAAGGAGAGAAGCAACCTAGAACTAAGGGGAAATTTCCTGACAGTGAGGACAATTAATCAGTGGAACAACTTGCCTCCAGAAGTTGTGGATGCTCCAACACCAGAGGTTTTTAAAAAGATTCTGGACAGCCATTTATCTGGAATGGTATAGGGTCTCCTGCTTGAGCAGGGGGTTGGACTAGAAGACCTCCAAGGTCCCTTCCAACTCTGTTATTCAATTATTCAGTTAGTAACACGGCTGTTAAGTGAATCGGGGCTTCCCCTTTGGCTTCATTGTCAGACGGTCGCAAGAGGGGATCGAACAACCCCGGGACTCTGCAACCGTCATCAATACGAATCAGTTGCCGTCTGAATTTTGATCATATGACCATGGGGGATGCTGCAACGGTCATAAGTGTGAAAAGGAATCCTAAGTCACTTTTTTCTGTGTCCTTGTAACTTCGAACCGTCACTAAATGAACTGTTGCAAGTCGAGGACTGTATTTTTTTTTTTTCTGAATCGAATTCCACTTTTGGTGACCACTTCTGGTGACTACCTCAGCTACAACCTCTTTTTGGGGCAACGGTATGAAAGTGGCTTGCTGTTACTTTACTTCCTAAATAAAACACAAATGTTTGTTTGTTTGGTTGGTTCCCACAGGAATCAATAGAAACGAAATTGTAAAAAAAAAAGACGATTGGTGAAGAACCACACCGGAGCGTGAAAAAGTTAAGAAAAGGAGAGAAATGTTGGCTCTCCAACAAGACTCTACATTGAGTGATGTCAGAGGTGAAGGTCTGTCCCTCCTGCAGGAACACGAGTCACATACACATACACGTATGTATAAAAGAAGGCGGAACTTCAACTGCATGCCATGCCTAACTTCTGGCAGATTTTATCCCTTCCATGGACGCTTCAACACCATAGACAACCGTTTTGGGCCATATAACTTTTTTTAAAATTTGGTTTGTTTGGTTTGTTTGGTTTGTTTTTCTTCGTTTCTTCCACACAAAAAAATGGTGTTTTGTATTTTAACTTTTTTTGAATAAAGTAAAAATAGATTTTTTTAAAAAAAGGAAGCACTTAACCCAGCTGTACGTGTATAAAAACATGTATATAACATATTATATGAAAATCCTGATCTCAAAGAGCACTGATGTATGCAGTACCAAAAGATTAAATATCAATTTTATTGTATGTTCATACACTATGCAGATTTATATACGGTATATGTAAATAATTCCGCTTATAGGTTGAAGATTGTACATTTCCACGTTGTAAATTGTTTACATACTTCAAAATGTTTTATTTTTTTCAATACTTTCTATTTTATTGTGTAAATATTCTCTCCATAAAAGTTTTCTTTTTAAAGCTACAGCTATAAATAAAACGCTTTATCTGTAGTCCTCAACTTACAACCACAATCGGAAACCAAAATTTCCATTGCGAAGCAAGGCGGTTGTTAAGAGAATCGCACCAGGTTTAAAGACAATTTTTGTCACGCTTGTTAAGCGAAACAGTGAAGTTGTTAAGCAAATCATGAGGTCGTTAAGTGAGTCTTGATTTGCCCCATTGATTTTGCTGGTTAAAAGTGCTCCAATTTTGATCACGTGAACTTGGAGCTGCTGCGACCGTCATAAGCGCGAGGCTCGGTTGCAAGATAATTTTTTTTCAGGGCCATGGTAACTTTGAACCATCGCTAAATGAATGTTTGTAAATTGAGGACTGCCTGTGCTTTACTGTTTAGTTGAGCAAATTGAAAACACTACAAAAGAAAAATAATCATTTTGTTGTGGCTTGTCGGCTGCTGACCCCTCCAGCAGCCGAATCAGAGGAGGAGGAGGAGGCGTGGGAGTCAGGGTCAGCATCAAGGCAACCTGAGAGCTCCAAGGGAGAAGAGGGAATGGAGCTGGCAGAGAGAGAGAGAGAGACAGAGGCGGAGCCTGGGCCGTCCGTCAGCTCTCAGATGGAGAGTCAACAGCCCCCAGGTCTGGAGGTGACTGATGAGGAAGAGGAGGAACAGCTGGGTCCAGTGCCTGACGTGCGGATGAGCAGAAGGCAGAGAAGAGGAGAGCAGTGGAAATCCATGGGCTGGTCCTTGGGACGGAAGAGCCACCGCTGCTAGCGAAGCCCCACCCTAGCTCTGGGGATAAAAGGCAGGGGGCGGAGATAAATAGATGTTGCAGACAACTATTCATCTTCCAGACTGACGGACTAGTTAGCCTGCGTTGAGAGAGAAACTTTTTGCCGGGGCTGCTCGCGCTCCTAATAAAGGAATCTTTGAGTTAACTTCAGAGGGTTTGTCATGTTTGGAGAGCTGGGTCAGAACACATCTGAAGAATGATTAAGGACTGCAGATGTGTGGCGTTTCAGATCTGAAGCTTCTCGGATATCTGCGCATGGGCAGTGATGTTGTAACACAACCCTGCCCCAGTCAATGTCCAAAGGACATTGTTCCAGAAATTTTGCAATTTGTTCAGATGCAACTTTGCAAACCTAAGCCGTGCTGCCATATTCTTTTTAAAGAGAAGGAGGCTTTCTCCTGGCAATCCTCCCAAACAAAGCATACATGTTCTGTCTTTTTCTAATTGTGTTGTCATGAACTTTTAACATTGAACATGCTCCCTGAGGCCTGTCAAGTCTGAGATGTCACTCTTGGATTGTTTGCAATTTCTCTGAGCCATCAGAAGAATAAATTGGGGTTCCAACTCGAGCCGGGGCTGCGCAAGAATAATTTAAAAATGAGATCCAGACAGCTGTGAGGAGAGAAGAAATATTTATTCCTAAAAGAAAAAACAGTTTGCTTTTAGGGGCAGGCTGAAGAGAAATGGGATACAGCCACAAATTTCATAAGGGGGGCTTGTCCGGGATGTCACGTGCTGATTCTAGGGTGACACTTGAGGGGTGTGTGTGTGTCAGGGGTGAAATCCAGCAGGTTCTGACAGGTTCTGGAGAACTGGTAGTGGAAATTTTGAGTAGTTCGGAGAACCGGCAAATACCACCTTTGGCTGGCCCCAGAGTGGGGAGGGAATGGGGATTTTGCAATATCCTTCCCCCAGCAGTGGGGAGGGAATGTGGATTTTGCAGTATCCTTCCCCTGGAGTGGGGTGGGAATGGAGATTTTGCAGTATCCTTCCCCTGCCACGCCCACCAAGCCACACCACACCCACCAAGCCACGCCCACAGAACTGGTAGTAAAAAATTTGGATTTCACCACTGGTGTGTGTGGGGGTGTGTGTGTGGGGGGGTGTATGTTTATTCTTGTGAACATACAGTTCCTCTGGGAGACCTAAGTTAACTCCGTGTTTGCAGACCTTATCCTTTGATATGTGGATTAGGTCTGGGTAACTTATTTGAGGACGTTTGCTGATTTTAGTTGATTAATTTAGTTTCAGACTGTTAATCTGTGGAGACACTGATTCTCATACCCTTGTGGATTCTGTTAATATTTTAAGGGGAAGATAGAAACAGTATAAAGATAGAAACAGTATAAAGAATAAAATATATTTGGATATAAAACTTCTCACACAGCATCGTACGGTCTGACCTTGTGGGGAGATTTTGCTGGGATATCCACTCCTGGGAAGATTGGCAACTGTCTTGAACGTTTTCCACTTGTGAATAGTCTTCCTCACTGTAGAATGATGGTCTTTAAATAGCCTTGTAAACCTTCCCAGTTTGATGGGCAGCAACAGCTGCTTCTCTAAGACAATTGTCTTTCCTCTTTGGCATTGCGTTAACACACACCTCAATCCTGGAGACCAGCAAATTGCTCGAAGTTTGAATTTTATAGAGATAATCACACTTGCTGATGATCAATTAATCAAGGGCATTTGATTAGCAGCACCTAGTGGTGTGGTGGCCTAGAGATGGAGCACTCGCCTCACAAACAGGAGGCTGTGAGTTCGATCCTAGGTTGCATCAGATATTTCTCTCTCTGGGCACAAAGAGATAATATCTGCTGCGAACTTCGCATTGGCGACAGGAAGGGCATCCGGCCAGTAAACACTCAGCTCCATTCAGTTGCCCCGACTCCACACCAATGCAAGGGCTTACAGGGTCATTAAAAGACAAAAAAAAATGATTAGCAGCACCTGGCTGCTACTCAGTCTCTTCACATGTACGGAAGAAATAAGGATGTGTACTTACTTGTTCAACCGTGGCTTCTCCATTTTGGCTTTCTTTTTGGAAAATAAATGATGACATGGTGTAACATGTCATGTGTTGTCGTTCATTTGAGGCAGGGGTGGGTTCCAACTTACCTCGCTGCCGGTTCGCTTCCTCCCACGCCACGTAGGCACGCCGCGTGGGCTCGCGCAAGCGCAGTGCCAAAAAATAAAAAAAATTCAAAAAAAAGCCAAAAACAAGATGGCGACGCATGTGCAATGCCGGAAACTCGGCTTCTGTGCATGCACAGAAGAAATTTTTTTTTAAAAAAAAATGCTTTAAAAAGTTTTTTTCAAAAAAAAAATTCAAAAAAAAAAGATGGCGGCGTCCACGGATCGGCACCGACCGAACTGGCTCCATGACATCACCATGACATCACTAGCGGGTTGCTACCGGTTCAGGTGAACCGGTCCGAACCGGGAGGAACCCACATCTGATTTGAGGTTGTATTTACCTACTTTTGAGAATGGACCACATGATTTTTTACTACAGTCCTGATGTTAGGAACAGCCAGGATTGATAAAAAGATTTTATAGATTATTGCCTGGCATAATTTAGCCACGGTGATGGTTCTTAGACCCAAAGAGAAAAACTCAACGGGCTTTTAATGTTAGGAGTAGCTGGTGATTGATAAAGAGATGTCTCTGTCCAGTGGAATTTGAATTGAGATTCCTAGTATTTACCTCATTCCTGTAGTTTTAAAATCTGAATTATGCTTGAAATCTAAAAAATTGGCATGATTGAATTTGCCACACTTAACTTCTCATATTGTAGCAAACCGGTTTGCTATCCAGAAATGTATCTATCCAATCACAGCGGATATCTTTCTTTGATAAACTTGATGTTAAATGCAATTTTGGTAAGCTTATTTCATGTTTTTAAAAGAGTATGCTGCATTTTATGTCTCTGTGTGTGTGTGTACACGTGCGCTTAAAGAGCATGGTCCTTATTCACAAAATGTCTCCCAGCAACTAATACTTAAACAGATATACAGAGGAATTGGAACAAGTGATCCTGCTAACTCCTCATATATTTACAAGGCAATCTTTTACATCATAAGTTCTCCAAGATGGCAATACTACACTTTACCAATAAAGATTTGTAGTTCAGAGTTGAACAGTGGGGTCCTTGGTGCTCTCTGAGCTTGGTGGTTTTCTTGCAGACGTTTCATTACCCAACTAGGGAACATCATCAATGCTAGGAGGGAGTGTGAAGGAGGAGGACGACGACGACTGTGGGGTCCTTGGTGCTCTCGCAGGTTGGTGGTTTTCTTGCAGACGTTTCATTACCCAACTAGATAACATCATCAGTGCTAGACACTTTGATACATGCATTTTTGTGACCCTCTATTAAAGAAATTAGATTATAAATATGCTGTAATTCATGGCTGGTTTTGACTCACAGGAACAACCCATCTGTTAATCTGTAGATATTAACTCCAGGTTTTTCTGTCTGTTTTAGCACTCCTACTTGACTTGCACGAGTCAACCGTAAAACCAAAAATAACCGAGGTGTTTGTATATAACGTTGCTTCAATGCTTTATAAAATATAAATATGGTGATTTTCAACATGCGTTGGACCAATGCAAAAGACTGTTTTAACTACACTTTGCCCTTATTTTCAGAAACAATCAAAGCTTTCTCCTTAGAGAATCTCATTTTTCCGGTTTGAAGAAATAGAAAAAAACAGAAATAACAGAAGAGACCTTGGAGGTCTTCTAGTCCAACCCCCTGCTTAGAATAATAAGAAAAGCAAATCATTTCTCTTTACTCCTCAGTCCACCCCAAACAAAAGCGATACTCTCATGTAAATGAGCAAACAGTTTTGGACAATATTTTAAATTTAATTATACACTGGTTGACAAAAAAATTTAAGTGTCACAACGAAACTATCAGGTTTAACAAAAATACTTTAAAGTGGTACAGTAAGTGTTGTTGTCGGGAGGCCTTTATAAACGTTTTATAATCTCTGGGACAATTCAGCCAGACTAGGGATACAAAGTCTTTAAAACGCTGCTGTTAGCTACGGAGCCATTCAGCTTACAGGGTATCAGAGAATCCTACAACCAAAGTTTTCTTTTAAAAAAAAATATTTAAGCTTTAAACCCCCAGAGAGCATTACAGTCAGAAATTATTACTTTTTTCCCCCAATTAAACAAAGCAAAAACAGAAAAGAGAGTTCCCTAAACGGTTGGATTCATTAAAAGCTCAGAACGTTATCCTTCTATCGTGTTTTAGTTCCAATCGTAACTACTATCATTGATAGTACGGCCTGTATCTGGCTTGGTCGGGGTGATGCGGTCCCGGAAGGGGGGCTTGAGAAGGGGGACCTTGCATTCGTGGTGGCGGTGGTGGCCCCCTCGGAGCTGGCCACATGCCCGGGCTCATGCCCCCTGGCTGAGTGAACGGTGGGCTGAGAGTTCCTTGGTCTTCGTTGAATTTCTGCAGAGCGTTAGGGTTGTAATGGTGCGGAGGGGGGGCGTTGACATTAACCGGGGGACCGCCGTGCTGAGGCGGTGGCCCGGGCGGAGGGTGGTTCATGTAAGGGGGAAGCTGTCCAATCATGTGTCCGGGAGGAGGGGTGATAGGGGGAGGAGCGGAGGTCATTGGAGGGGGCGGAGCTTGGCTGTAAACCAGGTGAGGGGTACCAGCCCCCTGGGGAGGATGCTGCATGGGGTGGCTGATGGGAGGCGGAGGAGGAGGGGGAGGGGCATAGTGTTGCTGGGGTGGCATGATGTGATGCGGGTGGGACACCACTGGCTGGGTCTGGTATTCGGGGTGATGGTGCGAAGGGGCCGGGGCAGGCGGTGGCGGTTCTCGGCCACCAGAGCTGGAATCGTCCTGGATAGGCACAGTGATGAGATTGCTGTGCTTCCGGGTCGAGATGCGGAAAGTGTCTTGGTTGACGGGGCGAGGGGGAGGCGGCGCCATGGACATCTCGGCGGGGGAGGCCCGGATGTCGTCGTGGGGCTGGTTGTAATGCTCGTGGGGCACGTGCTGGAGCGGCGGCGGGGGCGGCATCAGGATGTGCTGCTTCGGCGGGAGGTGGCTCAGGTGATGCTTGTCGGGCGGCATGATGAACCGTTCCGGGATGTCAGCCGGAGGAGGAGCGATAGGAGGGTGGACAGGTTCCAGTGGAGGACGCGCCACCGGCTTGCCAGCCCTCATGTGCCGGTGGTTGATGTGAGCCTGCAAGTCTCTCTGAGACAAATACGTTCTCTTGCACCCTTGCACGATGCTGCACATGAAGAGAGAGCCGCGGACGCACTGCTCGATTCGCTGCACCGGATCGTTGCAGCTAGTTTAGAGAAAAGAAATGGGATTTAGAGACACCGTCGTTACTCAAATCAAACCAGAAGGGACGGTACAATCCTCGACTTAACAACTACAAGCGGGGACCAGAATTTCCGTTGCTAAGCAAGGCGGGTGTTGAGGCGTGCTCGATTTTACGGCCTTTTTTTTCCGGCCACGGGGAACTGCTGTAGTTTAAGTGGAGCATGCAGTCGTTAAGCGAATCCAGCTTCCCCCGTGGACCCTGCTTGTGGGAAGCTAGCTGGGAAGGTCGCAACTGGCGATCACCTGACACCCCCAGGATACTGTAAACAAGTTGCCAAGCGCCCAAATTTTGATCATGTGACTGGGGGACGCTGTGACGGCTTACATGTGAGGGACGGGGTTTTTTTTTCCGGTGCCACTGTGACTTCGAACTGTGGCTAAATGAATGGTTGTAAGTCAAGGATTGCCTGTATGCAGGTAATCCTCGACTTACAACAGTTTTGTTTAGTGACCCTTCAAAGTTACAAGGGTACTGAAAAATATGACTTAGGACCGTTTTTCAGAGTTATGACCTTTGCAGCATCCCCATGATCGTGAGATCAAAATTCAGATGCTTGGCAACGGACTCATATTTATGACGGTCGCGGTGTCCCGGGTTCATGGGATCCCCTTTTGTGATAAGCAAGGCTCAATGGGGAAGCCAGATTCATTTAACAACCGGGTTATTAACTTATCAACTGCAGTGATTCACTTAACAACAGTGGCAAAGGAGGTCGTAAAATGGGGCAAAACTCACTTAACACGTTTCACTTAACAACAGAAATTTTGGGCTCAATTGTAGTCATAAATCGAGGACTGTCTGTATTCTTTAGGTACAATTATTGTATTCTGCGTTGGCTCTTGGTTCTGAGCTAGTTTGCACACTGAGCTGTTGGAGATATAGGAAGATAATAAACAACGGATTTTATCTACAATTCCATAACACCATTGGGTCTAGTGAACCACAGGCCGATGATTATATTTTGCTCATTTATCTGCTATAACTTGTTGTGGAACAGGAGTCTTGCTGCTATCAGCTAATCCTAAAATGAGAATTTCCTTGCATTTGTCATCCAAACACAAAGCAAATGGGATCCAATCACAAACATCTTTTTTCCTTGGCTCCAGAAGAGACCCAATTCACGCCGAAGGTTGCTGTGAGGTGGAATCGAGCTGTAGGCAAAGATCAGGAAAAATGACAGATTATCCATCACCTACCCACAAAAATGCCCCTCTAGAAAACTTACCCTGGACACATCTTGTCACCTTTCTTCTCGTGTAAGACAGCACACTCGTAGCAGAAAACATGTTTGCAGGGTATCTATTAAAAAACAAAAATAGACAACTCTTTTAATTGCTTAAATAAATGGAAGGAATAAACACAGTGCTAAATCTGCCCTTTAAAATAAGGACAGGACAGTATTTTATTTTACACTAGTAGCTGGATATCCGTGCTTTGCTACGAAACTGAACTCCTTAGCATGGAGTAGAATGTCTAAACTCCCAGCCGGCAGGCCGGATGCCACGCCCACTGGCAGTTGGAAGAGAGTTCTTTTCAGGTGGGGAGGGGGAGTAGAACGTCTAACTCCTTAGCATCAGAGCGTGTTAATATAATACTGTATAAGAAATACTAATGATCTGATGGTCATTTCAAAAAATCCTTTCTTAGCGAGCACCTAGAAGCCAAGAGGAACATACGTGCCAAGTTTCAAGTCTGTAGGCTTTACGGTTCTGGAGATTTCGTGATGATGCGTGAGTGGTATTTGGCTTTTATATATATAGATTTCGATTTTACATCCAAGTAAAAAAATCATTAAGAACGTTTGGCAACTGAGAAGCAATCAATACAAATTAATAATACCAAAACATATGAAGTGGCTTGGAAATAAAATACCTGTGCCTGAATTGTTCAAAGGACCAGGACAATGAAAACATATTTATATATTATTTAACTGGTTCTCTCTCTCCTTCTGTTGGACATTCAAAGGTTGTTCAAAACCTTTTACTTGAAATGCGTTATACAATAAATGGCAGAGACAAAGGCTGGATGGACTATATATAGCCAGACATCCTTTAAAAATAATATTGGGATGATCTTTGGCTCATTTTGATCTTAATCTATAACCTGGGAGGGAGGAGAAATATAACTCTGAGATAAATGCATCAACCAACAATTCTATAGACTCATCTCTAAAGCAAAATATATCAAAGCGTTTCATTTCAAAATACTAGCACCATAAATTTCAGGATGCATCCAACTTTTGAGCATGAAAATGATGTCCTAGCGTGAAACGAGGCAGCTCTACGCATTTTAAGCTTGTGAACCTCTAAGCTTGAAATGTTCCTGGAATGCCTGACCCAGGCAGTTATCTGAATTTCCATATTTGACTCGTTTGGAAACAAAATGTTTTGCAGACTTTTGATTGGGAATATCCCAATCAAAAGTCTGAAGAACTGGAAGGGGTTTTTGTCCCAGCAACTTCAAGCTGAAATGCTGGATAGATCAGTTCCTTTCTTTTAGCGTTTCTCAACCTTGGCATCTTTAAGATATGTGGACTTCAGCTACAGTAGTCAGGGCAATGAGGCAACATGATTGGGACTATGTCATTCACATAGACCAGAGGTCTTCAAACTTGGCAACTTTAAGACTTGTGGACTTCAACTCCCAGAATTCTCCAGACAGCTAGAAGTCTGGGAGTTGAAGTCCACAAGTCTTAAAGTTGCCAAGTTTGGGGACCCCTGACATAGAAGTTGCCAGAATTGTCTTTTCTTCTTTGAAAGTGGGAGAAGGTTGGGGGGTCTCAATAATGTCTTCTGTATATTAAACTCAGAGTTAGGATTTCTGCCTTTAAAGGAGAATATTTGCAGCTCAAGGTTGAAATGAGGGGTCCTTGGTGCTCTCTGATCTTGATGGCTTTCTTATAGACATTTCATTACCCAACTAAGTAACATCATCCGTGCTAGAAGGAAATGGGATGTTCAAATGAGAGCAAACCCCGTACCCTTCTAGCACGGATGATGTTACCTACTTTGGTAATGAAACGTCTGCAAGAAAACAACCAAACTCAGAGACCACCAAGGACCCCTCATTTCTGCCTTTCGCTCCTCAAAGTGTTAAGAAACCACACCACCAGTTTTTTCAGTTATTGTAGTTGGTGAGAACTGCAAAGACTATCAAAAGAAGGGTACTGAAAAGCCATAGACTTCAGGTTGCCCACCCCATTATTTAAAACAAACACAAAGCAGTTTGTGTGTGTTGACTTTCATCTCACACAACAACCTGTTCAACAGGGCTCTGACACATAGAAAGAATACGGTACCATTTTTCAGAACGAAAAGACACCATTCTACAATATGTATCAGGACTATGATGGAAGGCATCAAATCCTTTGACTTACCATGCGTCCATACATTTTAATGGGTAACCCACATTTGTCACAGAAATGGACCGGGGTGTCATCCTTCTCTCCAAGTAAGTTTATCTATCAAAATATACAAATATTTTATTTTCATTAGCTGATCATCACCCTGTGCTTACCTACTTAACTGAATGCATCTTTAGAAAACCCGATTTTGTTAAAATGTTCAGCTTTTACAAAATTTATTAGGTTCTCGAAATATAAAATATGAAGAAAAATGGAAGTAAAGGAATAGTAAGGGAGGCAAAGGGAAAGAGGAAAAAGGAGAGGGTAAAAGGGGAAAGAAAAAGAAAAGTATCTATGGAGATTCTCAGTCATCTAGGCCATGGTTGTCCCAAAGGTGCTTTTTCAGGAGGCAACTGGACTTTCTTGCTTTTTCTTTGAAGACATTTCGCTTCTCATCCAAGAAGCTTCTTCAGCTCTGACTGGATGGTGGGGAATGGAAGGATTTATACTCCTTGCAGACAGCTGGTCATTTGCATTCCGTCAGAGAGTTGTGTCTACAACACAGTCCTTTCAGCAGTTCCAAGAAGGCTCCACACCCATTTGCACCACTCAGGTGACCCTGAGGACACAGATAAACCTCCAAGTGGCCTCAAAGACCCTCTAAAAGGATGCAAATGACCAGCTGTCTGCAAGGAGTATCAATCCTTCCATTCTCCATCCATCCAGTCAGAGCTGAAGAAGCTTCTTGGGTGAGAAGCGAAACGCCTTCAAAGAAAAAACCAGAAAATCCAGTTGCCTCTTGAAAAAGCACCTTTGGGGGGAAAAAAGGAAAGCATGGACTTCCAACTCTTTTTAGCGCAGAAAAATAAAATAACGACATTTCAGGGTCAACTTTTACATAGTAATATATAGTAGCCATTTCTATAACTAGATGTTCTTAAAATTTTCAATATCGTTTTGCTAGATCACTACTGCACGTTTATTAACATACAATTCCCACTGTTTTTTTTAAAAAAGGTAGCGAACTCCTGTTGAAAACAATCTGAATTTTTGTAAGCAAGCTAACATGTATTTAATGTTGAGTCAATTCCCGTACCTTGAAATCCCAGAAGAGGTGCCCAGGGAACCTTCGCTGATTACTAAACACATCGGCTCCTTTGCACTCATATCGTTCTTCTTCATTGTAGTCAAACTCTTATGGAAAACAAAGTCCAAACAAAAATTTGGGCATTAGCTCTCACCCTAATAAGGTAAAATTCTAATCTAAAAATTAATTCGAATTTCACAATCTAACTGTAAGTAAGAGTTGCACAGCTAATTTAGAAAAATAGATCAAAACAACTGAAGTGTTTTCTCCATAATGAAAAATACATGCTAAATCAGGGGTCCCCAAACTTGACAACTTTAAGACTTGTGGACTTCAACTCCCAGAATTCCCCAGCCAGCTATGAATTCAGCCAGGAGAATTCTGGGAATTGAAGTCCACAAGTCTTAAAGTTGCCAAGTTTGAGGACCTCTGTGCTAAATGAAACAAACAAAACGTTAAAAAGTTACGATATGTATGCAGTTATTTATCACGCACATCTAAATTATATTAAAGTAACCAAAATAAGTTTAAATCCCCAAGGCATGTCACAACTTTTGAGCACCTCTAACATTTGCAAAATTGAAAGCTGAAAAATTTGACCCGCCCTATAAAATGGATACTGTTATAATCAATGTAAGTAAAAGGCTAATGCCAACAATATTTGAAAGATGGTATATAAGTGCAGGCAGTCCTCATTTAGCAACTACAATTAAGACCAGCCATTAAGTGAAGTGGTTGCTAAGTGAAACGACCAATTGGGGTTACGATCTTATTTCTGCTTTTCCTTTGCTTACAAACCTGCAAAGATTGTACATGTGAGGGCTGGTTGCAAAGATACTTTTTCATCACCAATCTTAGCTGTCACTGAACAAGTCAGTCACTAAACACAGACTACCTGCACCTATGTGAATGCTAACTAAGGTAGGAGAATCACCTGCTGAATTGAGGTGAGCTTGCCATCAGCCTGATTTAGCAGGCCTTTTTAATGACAAGGAGGTGTATTTAAAAGACCACTCTGTTATAAAGGCATCACAACACACACAACATATGCAGATAGTCCTCGACTTACAACAGCTCGCTTAGTGACCGTTGGAAGTTACAGCGGCACTGAAAAAGGACTGTTAGGACTGTTTTTCACACTTATGACCGTTGCAAATCCCCACGGTCACATGACTTACATTCGGATGCTTGACAACTGGTTCACATTTATGACGGTTGCAGTGTCTGTGTGGTCACGTGATCCCCTTTTGCGACCTCCTAACAAGCGAAGTCAATGAGGAAGCCAGATTCACTTAACAACCGGGTTACTAACTTAACAACTGCAGAGATTCACTTAACAAACGTGGCCAGGAAAGTCGTAAAACGGGGACGAAACTCACATAGCAACTTTCTCACTGAGCAACATAGATTTTGGGCTCAATTCTGGTCGTAGGTGTTGTGGCCCGCCAGCGGCCAGCAGAGCTGGCAGCAGATTCGGACAATGGGGAGGTTGGGGAGGAACATGGGCCAGTCCTGGAGTCAGGGGAAGGCTCGGACGAGGGCTCTGCAGAGGCAGAGAGGGGGCCAAGGCCATCTGGTAGTTATCAGCTGCCTCCGGAGTCAGACACCAGCGAGGCAGAGGAACAGCTGGAGCCTGTTCCCAGTGTGTGCATGCGCAGAGCTGCCAGAAAATAAGAACAATTAGGAAAGCAGGGTCGACTTGGGAGTAAGGCCACACCTTGGAGATGATTGGCCCCTCCCATAGCTAATAAAAGAGGAATGAACAGAACGTGGGCGAAAGCAGGGTCGACTTGGGAGTACGGCCACACCTTGGAGATGATTGGTCCCTCCCATAGGACATAAAAGAGGAGCGAACGGGACGTGGGCTTTTGCAGGAAGCGATTAGTTCCTTCGGTCATTTCAAGAGTGGAAAGTTCTGTTTGTGACTCTAATAGACTCTGTGCCAAGTTTTGCCTTGCCTGCGTTTGGAAACTAGTTCTCTGGCAGCGCTCCAAGTGAGATAAGGTTTGTGTTGATAAATATTCCTCTGAAAGACTGTTTGCCAAGCCTTGTGGACTGTGAATGAAAGGAATTCACAGTTGTGTAAATAAAAGAGGTTTTGCCGGGACTAAGACTCTGGTTCATGCTTTCTAAGGAAGCCTAGTGTCAGGCCGAAGCCATATTTTATTAAGAGACTTTGGCCTGCCACACTTTATGCTTTTGAAATGTATTCTTGCTGTGGGAATTTGGGAGGGGCTGTTGCATGAGGGGTGTAGAAATGTAGCCATAACAAATTCCTTTAGATTCTCAAGGTCATCCTTTGTCCAGCACCTGCCCGGAAGCTGAGGGGAGTAACTGACACGTCGGCAGAAGGCGACTAGAGCCGAGGTGGCGCAGTGGTTAGAGTGCAGCACTGCAGGCTACTTCAGCTGACTGCTAGCTGCAGTTCGGCGGTTCAAATCTCACCGGCTCAAGGTTGACTCAGCCTTCCATCCTTCCGAGGTGGGTAAAATGAGGACCCAGATTGTTGGGGGCAATATGCTAACTCTGTAAACCGCTTAGAGAGGGCTGTACAGCACTATGAAGCGGTATATAAGTCTAAGTGCTATTGCTATTGCTATTGCTAAAATGCTGGGTGTGTCGATAATAAATGCTTTAGAGAATTAGCT
>QLTV01003131.1:2259103-2272525 GCA_003457575.1 Thermophis baileyi | reverse complement strand
TCTATCTATCTATCTTCTATCTATCTATCTATCTATCTATCTATCTATCTATCTATCTATCTATCTATCTATCATATAGTTCTTGGAAGAAAGGAGGGATGGATAAATGCATAATATTGCAAGTGGCAACTTGGAGGTGCTGCAGGGCTTGCAAAAATCTTTGAATCCCTCAAGTCTAAATCCACCCGGTCCTGTGTAGAAACTCCATACATACTTTAAGATCACTCCAGCTCAAAAAGGAAAATTCCGACTTTTATGATTCATTCAGGCAAGCCTCATCGCCACCCCCACCCCACACTTCCACCCCGGAAGAGATTGAAGGCATCCTGGGCGAATAAGGGACTCGAAAGTCAAGGCAGCTCGTGTGAATCTGTCTTTCCCGATCGGCCAAAGCGGCAGCAATTCAACGGGACCATTCGTAGAGATATAAAATTAGAGCAAGCTCTGATCTCTTCCTTGCACGGGAATTAAGGAGTCCAATAGGGCGCATTTTCAGCAAAGAGCTGCGAAGGAGTCGAGAACGGGAGCTTTCTTCGGTTTTTAGCAGAAATTAAGGTCGTGCATCGCTTTGTACAGTAGTTCGTTATTTATTCTCTTAAATTGGGGCAAATGCTGCGTCACTTTTCTCTCTACCGCGCAGGCAGATTTTTTTGGGGAGGTTGGACTGAACTTAAATAGTAAGGCAGCATTTTGCATTCGTGTGTATTGTTCACGTGTGAATACGGCATTGATGATAATGCAGAGGTTGATGTTGCAAAAGATGACCGCAGAGGTTTTGTTACCTCTGTTGCTGTTGTTGCTTTTTTCAAGAGAGAGAGAGAGAGAGGGAGGGGGGGAGAGAGAGAGAGAGAGAGAGAGAGAGAGAGAGAGAGAGAGAGGAAAGAAAGGAAAGAAGAGAAAGAAAGAGAGAGAGAAGGAAGGAAGAAAGAAGGAAGGAAGGAAAGGAAAGGAAAGGAAAGGAAAGGAAAGGAAAGGAAAGGAAAGGAAAGGAAAGGAAAGGAAAGGAAAGGAAAGGAAAGGAAAGGAAAGGAAAGGAAAGGAAAGGAAAGGAAAGGAAAGGAAAGGAAAGAAGGAAAGGAAAAGAAAGGAAAAGAAAGAAAGAGACATATATGCTCACTCAGGCTGGAATTGACGGCTTCCAGCATTTCTCAACCTTTGGCAATTTAAAAGACTTGTGGACTTCAACTCCCAGAATTCCCCAGCGAGAATTGCTGGCTGGGGAATTCTTGGAGTTGTATGTGGCCTGCATATAATCCAGCGTTTCTCAACCTCACCAACTTTGTGATGGGTGGACTTCAACTCCCAGAATCCTCCAGCCAGTAAGGGGATTCTGGGAGTAGAAGTCCACCCATCATAAAGTTGCCAGGATTGAGAAATGCTGACCTGGACTGTTATACTGAATTTGGGGCTTTATTATAGGATAAAAGACAGTCCTTTAATTCAGAAAACTGTCCTTTAGATTTATGTAATTTCATTAACTATTTTCTTGGTTTTGTTCTTGATTCTTCCTTTATAAAACAAAGTTATCAATAATTATTTTTAATCCTTATGAATCTCTTTCGGATGTGCCTCCCCCCTTTCAGGTTTCTCCTTTGTTTTTGTTTTGGGTTTTTCCCCCCCCCCAAAAAAGTGTAATTAAGACATTTTGAGACTGTTCATCAGATGGCTCCTAGGAAGCTGAGTTTGCAGCCGTCAGAATCAAACTCGAGATTGTGAGTGTTCAGTTCATAATTAAGGAGATGGCGATGGAAATTAGGGAAATTGTTATTACGTTCCTCTTCTTAAAATTTTGTTTCGTAGATGTGGCCTGATAACATTGATGACCCCAGTCTCTCCAGGCAAATGGGACGGTCTCCACTAAAAAATCCAGTTGATTTGTTTCATTCAGCACCCGTCGTGAAAATCTGCGCTCCTATGGTTAGGTATTCAAAGTAAGTGCTGTTTTCAGGTTGTGCCCATTTACCTCTGCCTAAGCCGTCAGCATCATGCTTGCCTTCACCCAATAATGACTCTTTTGTTCCATTTGCAAGCCGTATTTTATCAAGAATATCATCCTCTAGTATCGAAATTTTCAATAAAAGGAATACCTCCACTTTACTATGAATGGCCCTGGGATTTTAACCAGTTTGCACAATCAACTTTAAGCAAACCCACCAGTATGAACACTGAAGCCGGTTTTTTTCCTTCACTGTTGCCAACTTCAAAAACGTTAGAACAATATTAATGAACTGTACAGGTAGTCCTCGCTTAGCGACCATTCAAAGTTACAACGGAGCTCCCCAGACCTACTTCCTACCTGGTTCTGTACTTCCAAGGGCCACCACCTCTGGAGTCACGTGATTGCATTTGGATGCTTGGCAACTGAAATTTTTATTTTTATTTTATTTGTTTGTCTAACATGTACAAGATAGCTGGTATAGGTATAATCATAATCATAATCGAAGTGAATACAGATAGATGAGAACAATAGGACAGTAGGACAGGGACGGTAGGCACGCTGGTGCGCTATATTGCTGAAGTCATATTTTCTGCCATCGAGTTTGGAGCGGTTTACCTTGAGTTTGTATCTATTGTGTGCTCATGTATTATTGCAGTTGAAGCTGAAGTGGTCATTGACAGGTAGGACATTGTAGCAGATAATTTTGTGTACTACGCTTAGGTCAGACCGAAGGCGACGTAGTTCTAAGTTGTCTAAGCCCAAAATTTCAAGTCTTGTTCCCATTTACCACCAATTGGAGTATCCCACACGTGACCACAATTTTCGGCACAGTCCACCTCGTGGTTTGGGAACCCTGGTTTAGATTAGTCCTCCAAAGCTAATATAATATAGTATAATTAATTACACACCGGTTCATCGAACAGTGCAAAGGCCTTGCGTGAAAGAGCCGCGGTGGCGCAGTGGTTAGAGTGCAGTACTGCAGGCTACTTCTGCTGACAGCCGGCTGCCAGCAGTTTGGCAGATCGAATCTCACCAGGCTCAAGGTTGACTCAGCCTTCCATCCTTCCGAGGTGGATAAAATGAGGACCCAGATTGTTGGGGGCAATAGGCTGACTCTGTGAACCGCTTAGAGAGGGCTGTAAAGCACTATGAAGCGGTATATAAGTCTAAGTGCTATTGCTATTGCTAAAGTGCCAATTCAAGTAAAGGTAGCTTCAGTCATTATCCAATGGTCATCAGAAGGGAAAGTAGTGGTCATCTGGCTATGTCACTATGGATTAATTGGCTTCGAAGTGCAAATGCTGGTGGGTTGAATGAACGTGGCTGCAAAACTAATATTCCTCCTATTTTCCCCACAACAACAACCTTGTGAGGTGGGTTAGGCTTGAGAGAGAGTGACTGGCTGAGTCACCCAGCTGGCTTTCATGGCTATGGCAGATCTAGAATTCCCCGTCTCCTGGTGATTGGTCCAAAGTCACCCAGCTGGTTTTCATGGCTATGGCAGATTTAGAATTCCCCGTCTCCTGGTGATTGGTCCAAAGTCACCGAGCTAGTTTTCATGGCTATGGTTGGGGCTAGAACTCACCGTCTCCCGGGTTCCAGCCTTGTGCCTTAACTACTAGGCCAAACTGTCTTACTACATACATGCATAAAATGATCCAATTGCATGCAGTGTTTTCCAGAATAAAATATCGGTATTAACTAAAGTGATAATTTGAAAAAAAATGCACTCTTGATAAATGAATCATGTCCTTTTTTCGAATGCTTTTATATTTGTAGATTATCCTTCAGAACTTTAGTCAGGAAATACAATTGCGATATATGCTACACCCCAATGATCATTGCAGCTGATTTTGTCAGATCTTTGAAAGCCAGGCACAGTGAATTTACAACAAACCAGGGTAGGTTGTATATACATTCTCTCACCCCTCTTTTTAAAACTTACACAAAATCTAATTTATAGCTCAGGAAGACTGATTAGGATCAATCAAATCATTGCACAGAGATATGAAATAATATGTTTGGTTTTGGTGATCTGATATGTTGTTAGAATGAAGCCAAGAGTGATTTATTCAGTAAGAATGATGGAACAAACCAAGGTTTAGTGTGATAGAGGAATCAATTTAACAGCTTGTAGTCCTAGGAAGTAAATCTTCAGTCTGTTGCCCACCAAGTTTGAAACTGTTCTTCGGTCTACTTCTTCAAGTTAAATTATCCTTGGATCAAGGCCTTATTCCTTTAGTAGATTTCTAAGATGTTATTCTCCAGAAGTTCCCCCAAATATGGATCTCCATATACCAAGAACCTTGTAAAATAGCTGGGACTGGAAGTAGCTTCTAGTCAAAGATATCCATTGAATTTAAGGCAGCTGAGGTGAACAACTAAAAGTAGAGGGAAGAACAATTTCAAATTCAAGATACTTGGAGGGCAACAGATTAAAGAAAGCTTAGTATATAGGACTGCAGATTCACACTAAATCCTGGTTTGTTCCATCCATACTGAATAAAATCATTGTTGGCTTCATTCAGCCAAGTTCTCCCTAGCTGGAATTCAGTGCTAGCCAACACACCAAACTGGTTCTCATTGATGTTTCTAGAATGCACCTTCTTTCCTAAATAACAGCGATTATTTTTATTTATTACAATTCATTTTTTTACAGGTGACCATCCTTTGATTGTTCAGTTTGCTGCTAAAGAAGCACAAGTTTTAGCAGACGCAGTTGGCCTTGTTAGTCCGTTTGCAGATGGCGTAGATTTAAACTGTGGCTGTCCACAAAGGTAAGTGACCTGAGACAAAATATGGAAACAATTATCTCTCTCTTTTTCTCTCTCTCTATTTTTCAAGGAAAATCCTCCCAACAAGTTTCAAATAAACAGAACATACAACTGAATATAATAGCAATAGCACTTAGACTTATATACCGCTTCATAGTGCTTTACAGCCCTCTCTAAGCGGTTTACAGAGTCAGCATATTGCCCCCAACAATCTGGGTCCTCATTTTATCGACCTCGAAAGGATGGAAGGCTGAGTCAACCTTGAGCCGATGAGAATCGAACTGCTGGCAGTTGGCAGAATTAGTCTACAATACTGCATTCTAACCACTGCGCCACCACGGCTCTTAAAGTGCAGAGCATTTTGAATAAAACACATTCTTTATTTAAAATGTATATATACACTTCCATATATTTGACCAGCGTCTAAAAAGGTGTTTCTCAACCTTGGCAACTTGAAGATGTGTGAACTTCAACTCCCAGAATTCCCCAGCCAGCATGTTAGTTTAAAAGGTCCTTTTGAAAATGCCTCTAACTTTTACGCTTGGGCAGAAAATCCAGGGGAAGGATCTTCGGGTGCTTAGGTGAATGCAAATAGGTTCTTCTATGACAGTGTTGGCGAACCTTTTTGGCACCAAGTGCCGAAACGGGAGCGCGCCGCGCGTGACGGAAACCGGAAGAGCAATGGGCGACAGCTCGCGTGCCCGGAGAGATGGCTCTGCGTGCCACTTCCGGCACGCGTGGCATAGGTTCGCCATCACGGTTCTATGAAATCAGGAGCTCAGTTCCATTTTGCTAGTATATCTTGCATATCTATGTATTGACTGTATGGAAAATCATTTCTTAAGGCAACTGCTGTTGTACTGATTTTCTGTACACTATTATTCGCTTCCTTTACATTTGAAAATAGGTAAAGCTGCAAAGAAATTGGAGCTTTTTAATATATTTTTTGTTTAAATGTCTTGTTCTGAATCAAGCGTAGATTGGTTATCATCAGGCAGTTTAACACAACGCAATGGTACATTCATTCAGATTATATTTTATTCTTCAGGCATCCTCTGACAACACTCACGGTTATGTAGAAGTTCTTCTGAATCTACAGTCATAATCTGGAACCATCACGAATATTGTAAAAAAGGATTAACGCTTCCCATCTTCTTCAGGCATGCTTTCCCGGTATATAGCTTGAAAGTCACTTCCTTTGGGATACCGTACTTCAATTACTCCCGCCCCCCCAGGCATACTTCAATGACCAATGAGAGTACACAGTTATGATCACATGCCATGGACTACATGGCATGGACTACATTCCCCAGAATGCTATGTCTTAAAGAGACAGTTCTTAATTCTAGGCTAAACCCTTGATAAGCCAGCACATGTCTGATTAAGTAGTCTTTTTAGTATAACGTGGTAGGCCAGTGGTTCTCAACCTGTGGTCTACGGACCACAAAAGCTTGAAGAAATGTTATGATTTAAATCTTGAGTTAAGTCTCGGTGGTCCATGGCCACAAAAGGTATTTAAAGGGGGTCCTCTATTGTTTTCTTCAAGGTGGGCCATGGCAGAAGGCTATGGTGCTTGCTTAATAAACAAACCACAACTGATACAAGAGATGGTGAGATCAGTAAGAAATCAAGTGGAAAAACCCACATTTTCAGTATCTATTAAGATACGGTAAGTCCTTTATAGATATACTGTAGATATAGATGTATGTGAATTGCCTTATAGATGTGGTGGGCAGCAGAAATAAATAAATAAATAAAATGTATTTTATTTATTGCCTACATAAAAAGATGTTATCAATTAAGAAGCTGTCTTTAATTCGTAACCATATGATTTAGTGAAAAATCAAAGCATTTGTATTATTCAGGAATAATACCACAATAGCAATAGCACTTAGACTTATATACCGTTTCGTAGCGCTTCACAGCCCTCTCTGAGAGGTTTACAAATGTCAGCTTATTGCCCCCCCAACAATCTGGGTCCTCATTTTACCGACCGCGGAAGGATGGAAGGCTGAGTCAACCTTGAGCCGGTCAGGATCGAACTCCTGGCAGTGGCCTAGAATTACCTGTACATACATATATCTATACGTTTCTCCCTCCCTCCCCGTTCTTAATTCTTCACTATATTTTCACGCTGAGAAAATATTTTCACCTGCTGAGTTACTATTTTTCTCTCTTGCATGGAACGGAAGGATCCATGACGATCTAAAGAGAACTGTAGACCTCTGCCAAAAAGCAGAGTCAGCTGGCGTATCCTGGATCAGTGTACACGGGAGAAGTGTAGAAGAAAGACACCAGCCGGTGCACTACGATGCAATTAAGACAATTAAAGACAGCGTCTCCATACCGGTGGTAGCTAACGGTGACGTGAAATCCCTGAAAGACGTGGAGGCCATTCATCAAAGAACAGGAGCTGATGGTGAGAACAGCCTTGGTTGTTTTGAATTTTTCTCCCCGATGCTTGTTTCCAGTAATGCTGGCTAGGCTATTCTGGGAATTGGAGTCCACCCAGAGGTGGGTTCCTCCCGGTTTGGACCGGTTCGCCCGAACTGGTAGCGACCTGCTGGTGACATCACGATGACATCACGGATCTGGTTTGGTCAGTGCCGGTCCGTGGGCACCATCTTTTTTTTTTTTTTGGAATTTATTTATTTATTTTTTTGAATTTTTTTTTCTTCTGCGCATGCGCAGAAGCCGAGTTTCCGGCACTGTGCATGCGTCGCCATCTTGTTTTCGGCGGGGATTTTTTAAAAATTTTTTATTTTTTTGCACTGTGCATGCGCGCGCACGCATTCACGAGGCACGCCCACGCAGCACAGGAGGAAGCGAACCGACAGCGAGGTAAGTTAGAACCCACCCCTGAGTCCACCCATCTTAAAATGGCTAAGGTTAGGAACCACTACACTCGCCTCTTTTAAATAGCTATACAAGCAGCTCATGTTATACGGTGTAAGCTCATATTCTAGGAAATATTTTTCACTGGGTTAAATGGGTCTTTCTCCTAAGTTTCTAGACTCGACTGAAATTTAGTCAAATCTGTCTCCCTCTGTTAATCTTCTGAATCTTCCAGAATGCTGCATTTCTGCTTCTAGTATCTTCAATATTACCGTCAATCAATTCCTCTAGCTCCCATTCGGTGAATAGCCAGCATAATAAATAAGAAATTATGACGCTCTTTAGGTGAGTCATGCAACTTCTCCAACTTTTTGAGATGTGCATCACCTTCAAGAGATTGATGAGCAATCCATGTTCGCCGACCCCTTCGCATTTTGTGATCTCTCGAGCCCTCACTTATACTGCCACAAAGTTGGCAGTATACATTTTTGCATTTTGAGGATTTGAAGTCTGCCATCTTCAAGTGGCCAAGGTTGAGAAAGATTTAGACTCAGGAAAGAAAGAATAAAAAACACGGCCCAATCTTTTCCCATCAACACCTCTTCTTTTCTGGTTGTACCCTACCCCTCAAAATAGTACAACGGTGGGCACTACCAGTGGATACCAAAAAAAATTATCCATTCCAGCTTTAAGATAAATTAAATATGTCTTTGTGGTTTTCTGAAAATATATTTCTTTTCCTTTTTGTAGGTGTCATGGTTGCAAGAGGGCTTTTAGCCAATCCTGCTTTATTTGCAGGATATGAAGAGACACCTCTGCAGTGTGTCAAGGATTGGGTGGACATAGCCCTTGAGCAGGGTACCCCTTTCACCTGCTTCCATCATCACCTAATGTACATGCTGGAGAGGGTGACTTCGAAGCAAGAAAAGAAGATTTTTAACGTTTTATCAAGTACATCTGCTGTTTTGGACTACCTTAGAGATAATTATGGCGTTCGGTAGCCTCCTAGATATATTTAATCGTGAGAAGACCAAACTTATTTTAAAATTGTGGACGTCTGCGATTGTTTTTTCTACTCGAGGATTTCAGTATGTGCATTTATACGATGTTAGCATTTTCTTATCAGCAAATTGTGAATAAAAGCAGCAACCGTCCATAGGTTTACTCAGCCCTCGTCAGCAAACCTTTTGATAGGTGCAAACTGTGAATCTTAATCTCAGGTTGGTTTGTTTGGACCGAGCGCAGCAATAGAACATGGCTTATAATATACGAAGATGCTGATTACAATCCCATATAAATGTAGTCTTCGACGTACGACCACAATTGAGCCCAGAATTTATGTTGCTAAACAAGACAGTGGTTAAGTGACTTTCGCCCCATTTTAGGATCTTTCTTGCCACAGCTGTTAAATGAATCACTGCCGTTGTTAAGTTAGTAACACGGTTGTTAAGTGAATCTGGCTTCCCCATTGACTTTGCTTGTCAGAAGGTCGCAAAAGGTGATCACATGACCCCGGGACGTTGCAACCGTCATAAATATGAGCCAGTTGCCAACATCCGAATTTTGATCATGTGACCATAGGGTAATGCAATGGTCATAAAAGTGAAAAAGTCATCAGTCACTTTTTTCAGTGCCATAGTAACTACAAACGGTCACTAAACAAATGGTTGTAAGTTGAGGAATACCTGTAATTTTCGTCCTCCTCTTCCAGTATCCTGCATTCCTTTCAGCAGAGATTAATATCTACGAACTGATTAAAAACTTTCCCTACTAATCATTCCAGATAATAACCATTCTTTGGAAGGAGTGTACTTTTGGTATATATTTGAATGATCATAGCTTGCTGAATATCTTTGATCATGCTAAAGTCCCAAAGGCGCTTTTTCAAGAGGCAACTGGACTTTCTTGTTTTTTCTTTGAAGACATTTTGCTTCTCATCCAAGAAGCTTCTTCAGCTCTGACTAGTTCGTCAGAGAGCTGAAGAAGCTTCTTGGATGAGAAGCGAAACGTCTTCAAAAGAAAAAACAAGAAAGTGCAGTTGCCTCTTGAAAGAGCACCTTTGGGACAACCATGACCTGGATGGCTGAGAATCTCCATGGACATCATGCTATAATGAATATAGTAGATTTCTAAAGAAATATAGTATTTTTCTGAAGAAATATAGTAGTTTTCTGAAGAAACATCAGGTCGAAGACCATCTTGAAGCCTTTATTCTGCAGTTTTATCCCTACTTGCAAAAGTCAGACGTAAGTTCATGAGACTTGTTATTAAACAAACATGCATGAGATTGTATATATCAACCTACATCCGTTCAAAATTGCTTCACATATATGCCACACCTCTTAATCTTGGAATAATCCTGTTGTACAGGTAGTCCTAGATTCACAACCATTTGTTTAGTGCCATGTGAAGTTACGGCACTGAAAAAAGTGACTTATGACTGTTTTTCACGCTTACAACCATTGCAGCAGCTCCATAGTCACATGATCAAAATTCAGATGCTTGGCAACTGGCATGTATTTATGACAGTTTCACTGCCCCAGGGTTATGGCAGTTTATGGAAACTGAGCAAAGCCAGTTTCACTTAACAATCGTGGGACTAACTTAAACACTGCAGTGGTTCACTTAACAGCTGTGGCAAGAAAGGTCGTAAAATGGGGCAAAACTCACTTAGCTGTCTTGTTTAGCAACAGAAATTTGGGCTCAATTGTGGTCGTACGGCGAGGACTACCTGTATTTGTAATTTAAGGCAGGGGTCCTAAATTTTCTATATGTGTTTCTGGGTGGAATAATTACAACTAGTGTATATGGAACATCAGGTTGAATAAAGCTTGTGGATGGAGAGATATAATTAATAAAGGTGCACCAGAAGTTTAGTTTTAATTGCACCAATCCAGGATTACTACCGGTAGTTTGGGAACAATTCTGCTGTTGTTGTTGCCGCCCTACATATTCCCATTCAGCAGCTCAGATTTCAAGCTACTAGTCCTCATCTTTGCCAATTGGACTACATCAGGGTATGTGATCCCAGTCCACTAAAAGAAATAACCTATAAGTATACGGTACTAGAAAAAAGTACCAGGGAAAATGGGTGGACGATAGAAAGCTATAGAGAAGCTATAAATAACTATAGTATGGGGAGTAATAGTGGGTAAGTGAAAATTGGTCATAAAATTAATAATTTAGCTGACTTCGATGTTACCTAGTTTGGGTAATGAAACATCTGCAAGAAAACAAGCAAGTTCAGAGAGCACCAAGGACCCCTCAGATAAAATCAATTTAAAACAATCATGTTTTGGATAGCAATAGCACTTAAGAGTTTTACAAATATCTTTAAATCAAATAGTTGTTGATGATTGGAATATCTATTAGTACATGTTTATTTTGACTTTTACTAGAGGGTTGCAAAAACGTGTCATTTGTTGTTTATTATGACAATGCCATATTTATTCCTTTGTATGCAAGCCATCTAGAATTTCCTATTTAAGGTAGTGGAAATATTAAATAAGAACAGGTATAGAAATGGGAAAAATTAAAAAAATAATGAAGCTGTTGTCAGCCTCCTGAAGGTAAAAGCAAGTTGATCTTGACTCCTGGTGATTTTGTGGAGACATCCATGTTTTCCATAGCAAGATTTCCCTCCTCAGATGTTTTTCAACTCTGATCCAGCTTAATTTTGTGGACAAGGTCAGCTAGTTTCAAATACAAAAAAACCCAGATTTTTTGGGGATGTTGTTCAGCAATTGTCCGCACTCCTTAAAATAACAATATTCCAAACGGTGTGGACAGATTTATTCAGCATACCAACTGTGATGAATATATAAATAATACATATGTAATCCTTACAACGGTGTTAGGACCCTGTATTTTTTTCAACATCACTGAAAATTGGTAAGTTTTCTGAAATGTAATTGTTCTGTAATAGTTGGTAAAAATGCTTCCCCCCCCCATGTACGGATGTCATTTGGGGGGGGGGAGAATCCCAATTTTGCACAAACTAGTTCAGTTCTAGTTTGAAGCTGCTTAGCTTGATCTAGCCAGCTTTCGAAGTGTTGGAAGGAAAATCCATCTGGTTCTGTTCCAAGCTGGGAGAAAGACGCTGGAAACAACATGGAGGCTGATTGGAAAGAAAGTTTATTGATGAACAGAACCACACACACAGAGACAGTGTGCAGTTCTGGGGCAGCTCAACAACTAGCTGAGTGAGAGGAAGGGTTCTTATATGGTTCTGTGTTTTTTTGAAGTTTGGGATATGTGCAATATGGGCTTTGTGTTTCTAAAGAGGGTGTTGGGCTTTGTGGCTGATGGCTTATGTCCTGTGCTGGATTTTGGGTGAGGGGCTGCTTGTTATAATCCTATTACTCGGCTTTTGTTAGCTGTCAAACTTTGCTGTAAGGCAGGGGTTCCCAACCTTTTCTATGCTCCACACCCCTAGAACGCTTCTGATATATTCTCGCACCCCTTACAAAAATAAATTATATGCATATAATTTGCATATAATTATGCATATACACTATAATTTTGAAGCTTCTAAACCCAAGTTTTCTCACCTCCTGGAATATCGTCTCGCACCCCCAGGTTGGGAACACCTGCTGTAAGGGGTTTGGAAATATCCTGTCTTGAATGGACTTCTGCTGGCAGTATTTGCTTTGCTTATGAATGGAGCCATCTAGATAGTTGGCTTCTTCTTTCAATAAGCTCCTTATCTCCTTAAGTGCTGGCATCTGCTGTGGACTATTAAGAAAGACTGGGGGCTGCTTTCTGCCTCTAAGAACATGTTTCTCCATTTCTCCTTTAGGGAAAATATAATATTCTGCCCCCAAATACTTCATTTTTCTAGGAGGAGGAGGACTTCCCACAGAAGTGTAAAATGTCACAATTTAGGGCCCCCACTCTCTCCCCCCTTCCATGGAGGGAAGCCTGCAACAAGCAAGCCAGCCTCGCAAACGGATACCCCACACAGCAGCCCCGCCCCCCGAGTTGTAATCCACTGGATTCCCTCAGATCCCCATTGCACGTGTGAAAGCACCCCTCTATAAGAGTCTGCAAGGGGAGCTGCGGCCAAGCATTCCCCCACACACACACACAAAAAAAGCCTAGCATTCACGTGCGGGGTTTGTACCCTCATCCGCACCCCCCCCCGCAACCCGAGTTTCCCAGCCACGTGGGCCGAGTTCACACGTTACACGCCCACCCAACCATCCCCGTTCGCCGAGCCTAAACCGAAGCACCCTTCGGGAGGGAAGCCTGAAGGTAAAAAAAAAAAAAAATCCCTCCCCGGCCTGAGGGGGGGGGGCGGCTGGAAGACTGGATGGCGGCTTCCCGGCCTGAGGGAGCGAAGGAGGCCGCGGGTTTCCCGCCCTATAACGACGGCTCGGACGTGTAGGACTTTGCTCGGGCCGCCTGACAGGAAAGCCTGGGACGCGCCGCGGAGGAGGCGCCCCGGGTGACGCTTCGCTGGGCCGGGATGGTGCGGAAGAAGCGCGGCTAGTCGCCGAGCGACGCCGGTGGCTCCTCCGGGTCTGGCCGCGTCGTCTTCTCGGCCGGGTTGGGGGCCGTTGACCCGGCGAGTCGGGTATCTGTCCCGGCCCGAGGGGATTTTCCTTCGGTCCCCGGTTGAGACGGAGCTAACGGGGCTTCCCTCCTCAGGAGCAGCGGCGGAGGAGGGTCCCCCTCAGAAGCGCCATGACCTACCAGTGGGGCGTCGTGGCCGCCTTTCTCTACGGCGAAATCGCCTTGTTGCTCCTGCTCTGCCTGCCGCTCGTCTCGCCCGTGAGGTAAATCGGGGCCGGCCGGGCCTGCTCTTATGAGGGAAGTTTTTCTTCAGGGAAAATAAAAACCTCATGTAGTTTTTATTCGGGGGGGGGGAATAAA
>QLTV01003131.1:2240777-2259015 GCA_003457575.1 Thermophis baileyi | reverse complement strand
GCTGCGGCGCGGGCGGGGGGGAAATAAACCCCTCATGGCCGTTTTTCATTCAGGGAAAATAAACCCCTCATATAGTTTTTTCTTAGGGGAAAATAAAGCCCTCATGTTTTTATTCGGGGGGGGGGGAGGGTTTGGAATAAAGCCCTCATGCGGTTTTTCTTAGGGGGAAATAAAGCCTTCATGCAGTTTTTATTCTGATGAAATCATGCAGTTTTCTTAGGGGGAAAATAAACCCCTCATGCTGTTTTCCTGCGATGTAAATAAACCCCTCATGTAGTTTTTCTTAGGGAGAAATAAACCCCTCATGTAGTTTTTCTTAGGGAGAAATAAACCCCTCATGCAGTTTTTCGGGGGGGGGGAATAAACCCCTCATGCAGTTTTTATTCTGAGGAAATAAACCCCCTCATGCAGTTTTTCTCCCCCCCCCCAAAGTACCCAGGCTGGTTGACTTAATTGGGGTTTGTTTGTTGGGGGGGGAGTAAGGAGAGAAGCTGTTGATGTGGGTTTGTTTGTGGGGGCTTTTAAAATGGTGGCTTGATCATGGTCTGTTGTGCTGGAATGGCTGGGGCTCCAAGGATTGGCTCCATCAAGGCTTGTAGCTTCTTTGCAAGCCCAAGCAGGTGCCTGGAGCCTCAACAAAGCCATCAGGAAATATACAGGTAGTCCTCGACTTACAACAGTTTGTTTAGTGACCGTTCGAAATTAGAACGGCACTGGAAAAAAGTTGACTTGTGACTATTTTTTCACACTTAACGACCGTCGCCACTTCCCCATGGTCACATGATTGACATTCGGATGCTTTTGACAATTGACTCACATGTGTGATGGATGCAGTGTGGGGGAGGGGGCTTGTTATCCCTTTTTGCGACCTTCGGGCAAGCAAAGTCAATGGAGAAGCCGGATTCGCTTAACGACCGGGTTACTAATTTAATAACGGCAGCGATTCACTTAACAAATGTGGCAAGGGCAGTCATAAAACAGGGCAAAAACTCAACAAACTTCTCACTTGGCAACATGGATTTTGGACTCAATTGTGGCCCTAAGTTGGGGACTACCTGTAAACCCCTCATAAAGTCTTTCCCAGAGGGACACAGGCTGGTTGACAGTAAACTTAATTGTTTTTTCAGGGGATGGGGGCAGAAGGGTTAAAGGAGAGAAGCCGTTGATGTGGGTTTATTTGCGGGGGCTTTTAAAATGGTGGTTTGATCATGGTCTGTTCTACATGGCTGTGGCTCCAAGGCTTTGCTCTAGCAAGAGGCCACTTGTAGCTTTTTGCAAGTGCAACAGGTGCCTGGAGGTTCCCCAAAACCATCAGGAAATGTAGTTGTCATATACCAGGTAGTCCTCGACTTATGACCACTATGGATCCCAAAGTTTCTGTTGCTAAGCGAGACAGTTGTTAAGTGAGTTTGGCTCCATTTTACAGCTTGTTTAGTGAATCACTGCAGTTGTTAAGTTAGTACAGGTAGTTCTCGACTTAATGGAGCCCAAAATTTCTGTTGCTAAGCGAGACATTTGTTCGAATTTTGCCCTGTTTTACCACCTTTCTTGCCACAGTTATTAAGTGAATCACTGCAGTTGTTAAATTAGTAACACTGTTGTTAAGTGAAACTGGCTTTCCCCATTGACTTTGCTCGTCAGAAGGTCAGAAAATATGAACATGGGACCCCAGGACACCGCAATCGTCGTAAATATGAATCGATTGCCAAACATCTGAATTTTGATCACGTGACCATGGGGATGTCATAAGTCATTTTTTTCAGTGTTGTTATAGCTTCAAACGGTCACTAAATGAACTGTTGTAAGTTGAGGACTACATGTAACAAGCAGGGTTGTTAAGTGAATCTGGCTTCCCCGTTGACTTTGCTAGTCAGAAGGTCTCAAAATGACCCCGGGACACAGCAACAGTGATAAATACAAGTCAGTTGCCAAGCAGCCGAGTTTTGGTCACCATGGGGATGCTGCAGTTGTCAAAAGCAAATGTTTATAAGTCAAGGACTTCCTGTAGTGGCGAATAATGCACATGCTTTTTTTGTTTTTTGTATTTCCTTCCTATTTTTAAAATGTTTCGGGATGACAAAGCTTGATGAATTTGCAGGTAGCCCTCGACACATAACCATTTGTTCAACTGTGGTTGTAAGTCGAGGACTACTTGTAGTGGCCCTACATGAATAATGAACATGCTTTTTTGAGTTTTGTGTGTCCTTCATATCTATTTTTAATACATTTCAGGATGCCAATCAATGTATGATTTATATTTGGTAAATGGGCCACCCGCAATCTTTGTTCCATTTGCAATAGACAGAAATATCCAAATGTACTGTATTTTAGGAGCAAAATCAATTGAAAAATGATTGCATGAATTGGCTTTTCGAGTTAATAGTCACCATTGATTTCCAACTGAATTTTGCTCTGGCTAACATACGCACATACACTACACATACACATACATTCAAGCACACTTCTCCATTTCTAAGATTATCTTCCTCTGAAAGAACTTCCCCTCTACTAACAGATAAGTTGTCAACAGTTTGTCCTTTGCATCCTTTGCAGTTCTTACATCTCTGCAAAGTCGGCTTTGGCATAAACTAGTTACTATATTTTATGGTTATTTAGAGACCCCATTGATTCTGGAGCTATGACCTATATACCTTATGAAAATAGAAATGTTCTCACTTAAACTCTCTACATTTTAACAGCTATTGTGGGCAGTACAGGAAGTCCTCCACTTACAATAGTTCATTTAATGAAAGTTTGAAGTTACAATAGTTCATTTAATGACCGTTATGACTTTTGCAGCTTCCCCATAGTCATGTGATCAAAATTTGGATGCTTGGCAACTGACTAATAATTATGACAGTTACAGTGTCCCAGGATCATGATCCCCTTTTGCGACCTTCTGACAAGCAAAGTCAATGAAGGTATTCACTTTACAACTGTGTTACTAACTTAACAACTGCAGTGATTCACTTAACAACTGTGGCAAGGAAGGTCGCAAAATGGGGCAAAGTTGATTTAACAGCTGTCTCTCTTAGCAACAGAAATTTTGGGCTCAATTGTCATACGTTGAGGACTATCTCTACAATTTATTTGTGGTAGTTTCTGCTGGTTTTTAAGCAGAGCAGGTCAAAATGCAGGTGTCTGCCTTGTAAATTTTACAGAGCTAAATGTGACTGATTTAACCCAAATATTTCCCCAGCTGGCTTAATGTGTCGCTTAACAACATAAATTTTGGACTCGATTGTGGTCATAAGTCAAGGGCTATCTGTATTGGCAAGTGCTTGAAAAATAAATTGGGTAATTTTGTGCATATGCTTAAGATGCTTACCTAATGGAGCGTTCATACATTGATTTTTTTTTAAATTTGTTTCTTTTATAGATGGAATAAGATTTTTATGATCTCTGTATGGAATAAAATCGCAAGCTATTGGAACAAGACATTCCTTACTATTATAGTTATATTAATTGTTTTATTTCTTGGTAAGTAGAAAACCAATTTTGCATGTGGCTATCAATATGAACAGGATGTGAAAGCAAAAGTATTGGAGATTGTATTTACTACCTAAAGATTGATTTTGTTGCAGATGAGGCAAAATATTACAAAATCAATTGAACAAGAGGCAAGTGGTGTTTTCTCATTATTTGATAGTAAAACTTAAATAAGATTGGCATAAAACATCTATTGAAATATTTATCGCAAGAAGTGTTTTTTAAAGGATCAGCAGGTGGCACTCTTTCTGAAGTTATTTTTGAATTTTTATGAGAAAAACTAGAGAGTTTCTGGAGATGGATTTCTTTAGGACAATCAATGTAGTGGTGGCTAGAAATTTGCATTGCAAGTCTCATCAGATACTACCAGCATTTTGGGTACCTAGGATTAAGATATGAATTGTCCATAATATTTAGAGAACATCAGGTTCTAGAGGAACTGTTTTAGAGGACTGTACAAAACTTTTTTGCTAACTGTTTTATTTTTGTTTAAGGACCATTTTAAAATATTTGTAAAATATTATATTGCTTTTATTTCAGTTATGATGTTGGGTATATTTCATTGCTTTTGGATTTATATATTTCCAGCAATGTGTGAAAAGCTGGCATTGTATAGCATACCTAGAAAATCTATAGAATATCTGACGTTTTTAGGCCAAGTATGAAATGTCTACGATAAGTTATTTTAATATGCTATATACTTTCCCTAGGCATTGAATATAATACCTAAGCATTATGCAGAATGACAAGAACTACAGTATTTAGGCAAAGTATGAAAGGAGAATAATGAAAAGGGTTACAATTAACCCTTTATTGAAAAAACACATATGAAAATCAAAGAAGAAATGCAAAATAAAGTACAGGACTTTCTTTACTGAAGAAAGCAACTGAAAAAATACCAATATTGGCCGCCTTGTTGTAACAAGTATAGTGGAAGTATTTTATGCTATGCCTGTTTGCCTTTTGGCATTGAATAGAATGCCTAGGAAATGTGTGGAATATTAAGTGTTTCATACTTTGATGTCCCATTTTTGCCATTCTATAGATTTCCTAGGCATTGTATAAAATGTGAAATTTCACACATTAATGGTAACATACATATTATGTGTGTATGGGTGTGGGGGTGTGTGTGCAATGGCTCAGCAGTTAAAGATGCTGAGCTTGGAGAGCAGGTTCCAGACCCAAGCGCTGCGCAGTGGGGTGAGCTCCTGTTACTTGCCCCAGCTCCTACCCATCTAGCAGTTCTAAAGCATGCAAATGCAAGTAGATTAATAGGTACCACTTCAGTGGGAAGGTAACAACATTCTGTGCACCTTCAGCGTATAGCCATGCTGGCCACCTGACCACTGAAGCATCTTCGGACAACGCTGGCTGTCTCAGCCAAGAAATGGAGATGAGCACCATGCCTTAGAGTTGTACTCGACTGGACGGAAATATGGATGGATGGACGGACAAACATATATATATATATATAGCCTTTATTATAAAAAATCATATATTTGAAGTACATAAGTATAAAGTTAACTAAATATTGAAATATCTAAGGAAGCTTATATTTCATTTCAGTAGCTATTAATTTTAATGCATAAATATAAATCTTATTTTCTGAGGCCCGATTAAAATAGGGTATAGGCAGTTTAGATCTATATTGAACTAGTAGATAACAAGAGATAAGAGAAAGCAGGTGCAATTTATATGTGTATGTATTTATGCTCCCAGATGCAGTAAGAGAAGTGAGGAAATACTCAACTGTTCAATTAAACGAAGACAGCACCCATTCGAGCCTCACTGCAATCGATCACATTCACATGAAACTCTTTAGATCACAACGAAATCTTTATATATCAGGATTTTCCCTCTTTCTTTGGCTGTAAGTATAAGAATGCCATGGGTCAATGTTTTCTAAAAACATAAAATATATGAATTGGATAAAGTAAAATAACAGCAGATGTTCATGGATAAAACTAATACATATTAATAAAATGGATTATATTAAAAGAAAATTGTTCTTGACTTTTAGCTTTTAAAAAAATCCTGTCTTAGAATAATACTGTTCTGTTTCAGAAGGCAGTGATAGAACAATTGATTGGAAAGACTGCTCATGCTATATTTAGTTTCTCTGTGTTTGGAAGACTTGCCATTAAATTTCTTGAAAGGAAATAAATCTTCGTGCTGCTTTCAAGTAAATAATTCTACAGGGGTTTCCATATATTGGACTGTCCAATATAGAGCTTCTTTGTAAGATGTGTAAGTGAGAGAGACAGGCAAGGAATGCGGTTTTTACTGTATTTTATCCTTCAGTCCACATTTTTTAATATATTGGATTTTATCCTCATGGATTGAGCATCCTTTGAATTCAGCAGCCATTTTATCTATACAGGTAATCCTTGACTTAACAACAGTTCATTTAGTGACCATTCAAAGTTACAACAGCACTGAAAAAAGTGACGACCATTTTTCACACTTTATGACCATTGCAGCCTCCCCATGGTCATGTAACCAAAATTCGGATGCTTGGCAACTGGCATTTATTTATGACAGTTGCAGTGTCCAAAGGTTATGTGACCATCTTTTGCCACCTTCTGACAAGCAAAGTCAAGGGGGAAGCCAGATTCACTTAACAACCGTGTTACTAACTTAATAACTGCAGGGATTCACTTAACAACTGTGGCAAGAAAGGTCATAAAATGGGGCAAAATTCATTTAACAACTGTCGCTTAACAGCAGAAATTTTGGGATCAGTTGTGGTTGTAAGTCAAGGCCTAACTGTACCCCATATTTACATCTGCATATGGATCAAACTTGTTCAGAATTTGGTTTGCAGACCTAAACCAAAATTGAAGGTATTAAAATTTCAAAATTTCCATCTAAATTGAATGGCAAATGCATTATAATTCATCAGGAAGTTTCTCTAAAGTTGCAACAAATAATCTCTGGAGCATTTGAACAATTGCACAGCAGTAAAGTCTGATTTTAAAAAACCCTAAAGTATAGTTTTTATAATTTTAAATCACTTTTAAAAATGATTAAAAAAGTGAAACTTTTCCTTTGTTTATTAGAAAGTTATAAAAATGATTATCAGTTGATGCTTTGGCTATGCCGATGAATCAGTTTTTTTTCCCCATAGTGTATTGAGACGTCTTGTTTCCCTTATCACTCTATTGGCAAACGAGATGGAAACAGAGAATATTCTGAAAATAGAAGTAGCAAACAGCAATGAAGTTGCCCGGAAATGCTTAGAAGAAAACGAAAAATTGCAACTGGTATGTTTCCTGGCTCACCAGTTGTTGTTGTTTTTCTGTATTAATTGCCCATCTCTTTCATATCAGTTTCATTTGTAGACTACCCTGTCATGGCCTGTGTTTCTTATGTTTCTTAGATGACTTTACAAGACATAATAGCACTTAGAACAATAGCATTTAGACTTATATACTGCTTCATAGTGCTTTACAGCCCTCTCTAAGCAGTTTACAGAGTCAGCGTCTTGCCCCCAACAATCTGGGTCCTCATTTTACCGACCTTGGAAGGATGGAAGGCTGAGTCAACATTGAGCCACTGAGAATTGAACTCCTGGCTGTGGGCAGAATTAGCCTGCAATATGGCATTCTAACCACTGCGCCACCACAGCTCCTTAGTTCATCAGCCATGTCTGTTTTTACAGGGCCTCCATCCTTTAGTAAAAACACTTGCTGTAAATTAATACCAATGAGAAAATAGCAATAGCACTAAGATTTATATACCACTTCAACCCTCTCTAAGCAATTTACAGAGTTACCACATTGCCCCCAACAATCTGGACCTTCATTTTACTGACCTCGGATGGATATTCAAAATTAGCATAGAAATCAAAATCAAAATTAGACATTTATGCAACATGCCAGCTTTGGCTAAAGACATTCCCTCCAGTGTCACAGTTTGGTTAATAAGGTTAATTACTTAATCTAAAGGCATCTCCAAGGTAACCAAGTGCCTTCTCCCACTGTCCCACCAAACGTGAATAGGGGCAGGATTATGCAAAATGTGAAACAAGAGAACTGATATTTTTCCCCCTCCTTTTGGCAGTCATTGAAGGAAATGAAACATTCTACCGGTGAACATTTGTGTCTGGTAACAAATGAGAAGCTAACCGTAGAAGTGGAACAGTTAAAAACAGCATTAAAGGCAACTTCAGAAGGTATTTTTTTTTAAATGTTCTATTGCTTAAGTAAATATACTTTGCATAGAATCACAGATGCAATACATTTTGTTCCGTATCATGTAGGATGCAAAATACACTTGCTCCCTCCGATAGAGCAAATAGTTTGCTACCTGCTTCTATTATTTTAACCAGGATATGCACAGCTATAGCTAAAAGAAGGATTGTAACAGGCCTTTAGTGTGGGTGAGTAAAGCCCTCTTGGTTTGTGTAGGTGTGTTTCTTTTTTTCATTCCAGTCCTGTTTCTGTCATCTTGCTATCTTTTACAAGCAGTCCTAAACTTACAGCTATTCATTCAATGACTATTTGAAGTAATGACAGTGTTGAACGATTGGTGGTTACCATTGGTCCTGGAAGTTCTGGCTGTCCCATTATCCACCTGGTCACATGATTACAATCTGGGAACTTGGCAACCTGCTCACACTTAAAACCAGTTACAGTGCCCCACAATCAAGTAATCACCATTTGCTCCTTTCCCCGCTAGCTTCTCCAGAAAGTCAATGGGGATGCCAGCAGGGAAGGTCAAAAATCATTAGGGTAAAACTCCCTGACCCATGCCTGCTTCCCCACCCCCATTGCGCTTGCACCACACCAGCTACTTGTGCAACCCCGCACACCCTCCCCTCCCTTCCCCAAGCCTTGCCATCCTGGCCACTCGCACAACCCCGCCCTGAGCCCTGTCTTACTTCCCTTGCAATCTCCCTGAGCCTCGCACCTCTCTGCAACTTGCGCAACCCCGAGCATCCTTCCCAAGCCTTGTCACATCACTCTTGTGCATTCCTACAAACCCTCCACAAGCCGTCCCATGCCCCTTCGTGAACCCTCATGCATCTTTCTTGAATCTCACCACACCTCCCTGCCACTTAAATACCCCTGTGCATCCTCCCTGAGACTCGCTGACCCACTCTCACGCATCCTTATGCACCCTCCCTGAGACTCGCCACTTCTCCTGCACACCCCATTGCTACCTCCGCCAGGGGACAGGAGCCACCCCAAGCCTTGTTTCACTCACGCCGCAACACTCCAGACATCTCTGCCTAGTGGCGGATTAAGGCTCACTGGTGCCCTAAGCACTGACAAAACCACCTAGTTTTATCATTTTATTTTATTTTTCACAAATCTTGGGGGGTTTTTTTTCTTTCTCAACTTTGTGGTGCCCCCTTTGGGCCTGCTGCCCTAAGCACGTGCTTAGTCTGCTTAATGGTTAATACACCACTGTCTCTGCCCCCCCCATGCCCTCCCAACCCACCTAGCAGCAGCTACTTAACCTAACTATCAGCCTTCTTGCAAGCCGCTTCGGACTTGCAATTTCCTGCTGGCTTCCCCAGGGTAGTGGGAAACTGGCAGGAAGCTGCAAGGAGATCCTCTTCTAACAATGGCTGAGATTCAGTTAACAATGGCAAGTGGGATTGGAGAGATTACCGTTGCTGAGCGATGCACTTGTGATATACAACTGCATCACTTGTCAATGGAGATTCTGGTCCCAATTTCTGTTGTAACTCAAGGATTCTTTCTGTTTTTTTAAAATGCTTTTATTTGTGAGACACCCAGAGTCATTGGGATTCAGGTGGCATACATATATAATAAATAGATTTTGGCAAGTAGATAGAAGCCCTTAAATGTAATATTAAAGCATAGTTTACATAGCTGTTGAGAAGTTTAGAAGCTACTTCTCAATAAAGGACTGCACAGCTGGTTACAATTGTGTCATGAAAAAACTGCAATGATTGGGGACATATTGATAAATTCTAAGATCAGGACCATATTTTGATATCTGTTTTGCAATCAATAGGATACTTAGACAGAAATTCTCTGCATTTGCTTCAAGAGAATCAAAACCAAGAGTATGATAACACCGTTCTTTTATTAGCTTCCTTGTTCAACCTAGGTTTTCTTAATAAAATAGCACTGCGATACAGACAGAATTTTCCTGACTCTGCATGCTCTTTCTGGATCTAGCAAGATTTATGAAACTTCTTGGGTGTTTACTGGCTTAAATGAATAATATTGCTTGACCTTGTGAAGATCAGGCAGCTAAAATGTATTAAATCTTTGGCTACACAGAGAACATGATGTTTTTTGAAGGCAAACATCAGTCTTCAAATTAAATCTCAAAACAATTGTCAAAAGTCAGTATAACTATCAAATAGAATAAAGGCTTAAGCCGGTAGAGTTTTCCAAACATTAGCATTTCAAACACCAGCCAAAGAAGCAAGAATCCTCTAAAAAGAAGTGACTGTGAAATATGAGCATTGAATGTGGAACAAACTATGGCAAAAGATGTTTTTTCAGATATCACTATTGCAAATTAGGTTTTTGAGAATTAGGCAAAAAGACATTTTTCCTTCAGCATTTTGTGACCTACTTGTAAATAGTAAAGATTAGGTTTGTTCTATGAGTATAATTCTCTAGATCTATTCATTATCTAACTCTTTTCAATAATAGTATATTAGAACTGCATAGCAAAGAGCTTATATAAAATTCAATTTGAATTTGAACGTTGAATATATCTGTCAGTTTTCCTCCTTATGCAGGATGGGAATAATAGTAACCATAAAATATGCAAAGTATTACTGACAAATGTATGCATTAGAACTGCTTAGCACCAGTAATTATATTCATTTTCACAGACGTACGTGTGCATATGGAAACTTACAAAGTTTTGATCACGCACCTCTGTATGTATAGAAAGATGATAAGATTTGGAACGAGGAAGGGAAAGTAAAGTTTACACAATGTTTGGCAGCTCTTATAAATAGACATGGCTTGTATACAAAATAAATATGATAAGAACATTGTTCTTCAGATGAACTTCTTCCTATACAGTTTCCTGTGGTGGTTTAGATAGTTATGAAACAATTTAATGTACAACATTATGAAACAAAAAAAAATTATAGTCAAAATCTGAAAATAATTTTAGAAAATTCAAAAGAAAATTATGCATAATGCCTTAAGTTTGTAAGTGCTATTTTTAGTTAGGCAGGTGTCATATTTGACATTTTAACTTAGCCCAGGCGTGGAAATTAAAAGGTTTATTTTTAACAACTGCAGTGATTCACTTAACAAATGTGGTGAGAAAAGTCATAAAATGGGGCAAAATTCAATTAACAAATTTCTCACTTAGCAACATAAATTTTGGGCTCAATTGTGGTAAGTTGAGGACTACCTATATTGTGCGAGTCCCAAAAACAAACTGATGGAAATCTTGACACATAACTCACCAGGTTTAACTGTGGTTGAAAAGAAGAAAGTCTGGATAATTGATGTGGCAATATGAGAAGAGAGTAGAATATGAGACAGAATTGGAGAACATCACAAAACTATCAACTTCTGAAAATCAAAGCTGAAAGATTATAGCATAATGGGGCTGTTGTGGTCTCTGTGGTTATCAGCACTCCGGGTGCCACACCAAAAAAATTCAAATAGCATTACCTGCACATGGATAAAATATCCATCTCAGTTACAAAAGGCCACATCGCTTGGATCTGTACATGCACCACACTGATACAACATCCGAGGTTTTTTTTTTTTTTAATAATTTTATTTAACTCATCAAAGTATAAAGCACAAATGAAAATAATGGGGAAAAGGAGGAAGAAAAGGAAAGAGAAAGAAAGAAAAAGGAATTCTTTAGGCTCAATTTTTTACTATCTACACACTTAATATATACTAGTCATTTCTATAACAACAAACTTATCTAATCAGCAAAACCCAAAGTCAGCATTTTATCTCAAGCACAAAATCCAGAAAAGGTTTTCAAATAGAAACAAAATTGGATGTGTTCTTTTCTTTGATTACAACAGTTAAAATAGCCATCTTTGCTAATTCCATTAGTTTTCCCAGCTGTTCTCCATTGTGGGATGAAATCCTAGGTTCTTGAAAAGAACTCAGTGTGTATGAAGGGCCAACACTGGCAGCTGTGACTTCACATTGTTGTGTAAATAATAATAATAATACATCAAGAAATTGCAGCTTCCTGCAATAACACCAGCGGAACTGCAAAAAACTGCGCTACTCAGAACATCGTACATTTAAGAAGATACTTGGTTGATAACCTAGGATGCTGGCAGCAACCCGTATCAACCATCAGCGCCAGTCAGTGTTATTTGTGATACATTTTTAAATGTTCAGTTGACTGTTTCATGTTTAATGAATAAAAAATAATAATACAAAACTACTATCAGTCAATTGCAAAATGCAACTTTACTTAGAACAGCTGATGAAGAATGACTGTGGACAAAAGAAAGCAAATATAATACCAATTGCAATAGGAGCCTTGGGTGCAATCCCAAAACATATTGAACACCACTTGAACACCATGGGCATTGACAAAAGCATCATCAGTCAATTGCAAAAGGCAGCTTTACTTGGCACAGCTTACATCCTGCAACAATACCTCTAACATCATCAAACAACAATATCTATCCATCTCACTCAGGTCCTTGGGAAGGACTCAGTAAGTGGATAAAAATGCCAGATCTAGTCTAAACATCTGGTCGACTGCAATCAAAAATAATTTATTAAATTTATATGAGTCTAACTCCAACAACTCCGGCTGGTTTACAGTTTAAAACGTGTTTTTTTTTTGAAATAATTTTTAAAACATTTTTTAAAAATATCTTTTTAAAATAAAACATAATGGATTTGAGTTACAACTTGATTCTAATGAAATTGGGGGGGGGGGGACTGTAACGGTAATTAAACAGTAAAGCCAGAGAGGTGTTGGACTACTTTCATTGCATGGGTTCAAAGTGAAGTCAGCCATCTAGAATATGTAACATTCTTTTCAGCAGCTTTAAAATATTAGAAATAGCCAACTCATATGAAGCATTCTGCTACAGTTGTGTGATCTTCCCAAGTTTAAATAACTGCAGGGGAGAAGTGAGCCTGAATTACTGCTTTCTAAACATTTCTACTTGAATTTCAGTGGTTTGGTCGGTCTTATGGCTGTTTGTCTGCTGGGGAAAAAAGTTGGTAGAAATTCTATTTGAAATGTTGCCTTCATGCTCTCTGTGGATCATTTTGCTTGGAGAAAGAGGAGTGGCAGTAACTTTTTTTTTAAAAAAATGTTTATTGCTGTATTAAAGCAATCAGTAATAGCTGAGGCTACCTTCTGTGTAGTTCATATGGATGCTAGCACACTTCCGAACATGATTTTACCAGTCACAGCCCAAAGCTAAAGCTTTTTTAATGCACTGAACTTTGACATTCTTCTACTTAGAAGACCTGACCCATCTTGCCACAAGTATATTTTTGTCAAAACAGAATAACAATGTAGTGAATGTGCAACTATCCCTAGTTATCTTGGTTATGTTTAGAGATAGTATTGTTTTTAGTTACAACCAAAAAGTTTTGCCTGTCCTCCTTAAAGCATACAGTAATTCAGTTACTGTAAGATCAAGTTACCAAAAAGAACTGTTTTGCAATCTAATACTATGGCATTTTCATTAACATAAAAAAATTAAATAGTAAATCATTGTAAAATTAATATCTTCCTGTGGCAAATATTAAACTGTTATGTAATGAATCTTAATTAACAGAAAATTGAATACAACAGATGCTTTCTTCCGTAACCAAATAATGGACAAGTGTATTAACAACAAAGCCTTGACAATTCATGTAAATTATATCATTTACATAAATGTATTTAATCATGTGATTGCATGACTGATATAATTATGTCACTTGTATAATTGCATGATGATGCAGGTTAGTGTAAACAAAGTCATTTACACTGGTAGATGATTGGGTTTATCATATATTCTCCTCCAGCTAGTCTACTAAACAAAGAGTTTATGCATTTTAAAATAAGCCTTAACAAATATGTCAAGTGTGTATATAAATATATAAAAATTATACTCTTGTCTCCTCTCCATTTTTTTTTCTCTCAGTCTGAAGCTACTTTTCCTATCCTCTATTTTCCTGTATGCAAGAGTTTTCCAATTTATTTGCAATTGCTCTGACTTTTCAGGTAAAATGCATTATTTGTCAAATGTACTTTGTTTATTCCAGAGCAGTTAGAATTATTCAAACTTCAGTTTACCTTTTGCCATCTGTCTGAAAGTCCTTGCCAGTTTTATCCTCATTTTAAAAAATATAATTTCATTTTTGAGAATGACATCCTTCAGGGGACAGAGGTTTTAATAAAAATGCAGTGATATGTGCTGAATAGTATCACGCCTATGTCTTACAGCTCTCCTCAAAACAAGAAATGAAATTATTACTGCTAGGAAGCACTCTGAAGAACTTAAAAAAGAATATGACCTCCTTGTGAAAGAACATGAAAAACTACAGGTAGGAGGCAGAGGCATCTGATTTGCTCAAGCAGAACTTTTTAAATTCAGACAACGATGTGTCTTATCCAAGACAACATTCATAAAGACATTTTTAATTCAACATACAGTATTCTTTCAGAATAACAGGAATTCCTTAATGTATTTAGAACACTTGTTGGAATGAAGCTTGTTTTCTTTTAAACAATTAACTTCATTAATATTTTAGTAACTTGGTATTCCTAGCATGGCAATGTGGAGGAGAAGGAAAAAGAGAAAATTCTCAGAGCTACTGAATTTGCTTTCTAAAAAAACAATTAGATTAAAAAAAATACTGGATTCAGTGCAGTGTGAAATATAGACGTGAAAAATACTTATTAGCAAATAGCTAAAACCCTTTTGAGATAGGGAAAATTCATCCATAGTGAATTTTCATATTTGAATTATGATTTATGTGCTAAGTCTTCATTATCAGATTTTACCTCTAAAGCACAAGTTTTACTTTCGGTGTATTATAGCAGCTCTTCTCCATCTGTGTGATTTTTCCCTGTGTGATTTTGCAATGAAAATCAACCATATAATAATTATACTAATTTTTTTCATACATCTGTTTTACTTTACAGCAGCAAACAGCAGGAGCTTCCAGTAAGAAAGATCTTTAAAGCAGAACAAGGACGTGTACAGCAACCTGAATTGTTTATTTGTTTGGTTTTTACTTTACAGGTATATATGGAAAAGCTTTTGGTTTATTTTTTAAAATAGATTTACTGCATTCATTGCTGAAATATTACAATTTAACAATTACCTAGACCTTTTTAATTTTGCAGCAATGTTTTTGCCAAATCTACGTTAGTCATGCCAAAAAGTGCAGTGATTCCTTGTTACAAACTCTGGTTACAAAATACTGATGAGTTCATACAGTGGATTACTGTTCAAACACCACGTCTACATCTCGTTGGGTGCAAGGAACTATTCATAAGTTTACAGCATTAAGTGGTACAATGAATGCCAATATGTGTTATTTTTTTAATCCAACAAGGATGATATAAATCATTTTAAAGAATTCTTACTTGCTACTCTGAGATTTTTTTTAAAAAAAGGTTTAGATACAAAGTATTGTTCTGATGTGGAAATTGCTTTATACATTCAAGCATAAAATTAAGATGAATTAAATCCACTTTGCTAGAAATGATCAGGAACGTCATCAAATTTGGTCAGTAAAAGAATTAGCATAGTGACGTTATCTAACCATACGGGTGAAATTAGACAATCGGTAGAAATAATGAGATTGGTTCAAAGCAGCCTTTCTGAGCCAGATGTTTTGAGACTACTACTCTTAAAATTAACAGCTGATTTCCTCATTTGGGGAATTCCTGCCCAATCACATCTGGTAGATGTCATATCGGAGAAGGATTGTGTACTTTATTTTTATATATTGAAGGAGATCTATAAATTTAGTTCCAGTCTGTAATTTTTTTCACTTAACATGTTCAAGAGTTTGCATAGATATTTGCCAGGGTCTCATGTTTCACTTTTGGGGGGGAAATTAAGCAGTGTTTACTAAGCTGCCTTTTCTGTGATTAATTGCACTGTACTTATGCTGGGTTGGATTCCAACATGTTTCTCCAGAGGATACAACAGAGGTTTTAGGTAAAAAGAAGGGCTCTTCTGATGCTATTCCAGAAGATCTCTTAACCATCCTGAGCAACTTTACAAAGAGAATTTGCAATTGTTTTACCATTTGCTTCCGCTATCACAGGGAAACGCTGCTGAATACAAACCTGAAGGCAGCTTACTGCTTTCATTATTCCCATTTGAATGGGTTGCCTTTTCCACATTTGTGTCACTATTTTACTTGAATGTTTGTTTCTTAATAAAGAGATGTTTAAGCTTTGTTTGGTCTTCATAAAGGAACAATTCTTGTAACTTGGACATAATTATATTAGAAATGAGTTGGACAAAATTAGTTGGATGTAGAGTTCAAGACAGTCCATTTGCCTGGAATAAACTTGCGTCAAAAAATGAAATAATTTATTTTAAAGTAAAACAAATATTTAGAGCTTATTTTCAGTAGCAATAGGCAGAAGCTATTCTGAGATTCCAAAGCATTGATTCCCACTTATCTGTGCAATTTATAGTAGTTGCAATCACTTCATCTCACTGTCTTAGAGGATCTTGACTCATTCAGAAACAAAGTTTTTAAGAAATACAAAGTTTTTTGTATAATGTATAATGAAGGCATTTTAAAAGCTCTCTTTTAAAGATTACATTTTATGGTAACCCTAACTGTAAATAGGTTTGTTGCTGAATATTGATATGACATGCTGTAAGGGAACAGACTGAAAGGGATGGAAAAAAATAATCTGCTAATTAAGAATATACAATTGGTAGCAGGATGTCCAATCTATTCTTTATTGTGATAGGAACCGATTAGAGTTTTCAAACCTTCATTTGTCTCTTAAGCTTTAAAAAAATAATTTTGTTTGGGGTTGTATCGCATCCTGTAGTGGTAAATTGTGACTTCTATATTAAGTAGGGATGCTTAGAAGAAGCAGAGGATGGACAATACATTGAATGAGAAAAATAAAGTTATATTCTTCTGTCTCCATGTTATGAGATAAATTGCATTTCATGGGTTATGAACATTATCCACTCTGCCCTTTGAATTAATCTAGTACAGCAGATTTCTCCTGTTTGGAAAATGTAGTCAAAAATGGAGAAATCTGCAAAATTCTGTCAGCAGGTGCCAAGATACACATCTCTTGATATGACAATGTTAACTAAGCTATCATTTTTCTGGATGCTTACTTTTGAAGATACTATACTTCATACTATATTATTTGGAAGGGACTTTCTCCCTATAGAAAGGGCAATTCAGCAGAATATAAGGCCTAATTAAACAGAAAAGGCACAAACAACTACTATTGAAGAAATTCTGGTGCAATGTCACACACACACAATCCATCCGTCTATATTCTATCTACATTTATCTAGCTATCTAATCTATCTTATCTATATATCAGCTATCTTATCTAGCTATCATCTATCTAATCTATCTTATGTATCTTGTCCGTCAGTCTGTCATAAAATAGTAATGTTCCTTGCAGTGGGAAGTATAAACTTCAGTTTGCTCAAGTATCACATCCTTGCAATGTGAAGATTGGGTAGCATGAACATATTGCAAATTAATTGTCGCAAAAGATCGCCCATAAATTGAAAACTGCTAAAAGGAACAACAACAACAAATTGGCAGTAGCTTTTCCATACAGTATACACTTAGTAAAACAGCTCTGGTATAATGCCTTGGTTTTGATTGCTAACAACTGCTAATAATAAATAATAAATAATTTTATAATAAATGCTCATAAGATGCCGTTGAAAAGGCATTACACAACCTAGAACCATCTCTATCTGTTGGCCCTGATGGATTATGTGCCTACTTCTTAAAAAAGCTCTCAACCACCATAGCAGAACCTCTTAGCATAATTCATGAAATATCTTTCAGAACCAGCTCCTTGCCTAACTTATGGTCCCTGGCCACGGTCATCCCTATCTTCAAAAAGGGTGACCCCAGCCTAGTTGAAAATTACAGACCAATCTCATTACGTTGCGTCACATGCAAAGTCATGGAATCAATCATAAACCAATCAATTACCCTCTACTTAGAGACAGACAACCTACTCTCTAACAAGCAGTTTGGCTTCCGAAAAAAATTGTCCTGCAACCTGCAACTCTTACACTGCAAAAACATATGGACTTCACAGCTCGACCAGGGTAAAGCAATAGACACAATTTATATAGACTTCTGTAAAGCCTTTGATTCAGTAGTACACGACAAACTACTTCTGAAACTAAAATCTTACGGCATTTCTGGACCCCTGCATAATTGGATAGCTGCATTCCTGTCAAACAGACAACAAGTGGTCAAAATAGGGAGCGCCCTATCAAATCCCGTACCTGTTAACAGCAGTGTCCCCCAAGGCAGCGTTCTAGGACCAACTCTCTTTATACTTTACATAAATGACCTTTGTGATCATATTGAAAGCAACTGCGTTCTCTTCGCTGATGATGTAAAACTATTTAACATCACCGACAATGCTGCTACCCTACAAAAAGACCTTGACTATCTGTCAGAATGGTCAAACAATTGGCATCTCCAAATCTCAACCAACAAATGCTCTGTCTTACACATTTGCAAAAAAAATCAAAAAAATTAAAAAAAATCAGAACACAAAATTCAATCTGGGTGGATACAACCTCGTATACGACCCTCATTCTGTC
>QLTV01003131.1:2207051-2222451 GCA_003457575.1 Thermophis baileyi | reverse complement strand
TAAAGTTTCACATTTGGATAATGATTTTATATTCTTATTAAAAATAAGTGCTTTTGGATTTGTTACCAAAAGATTTTGTAGAACGATAGCAAGCTTTTTGTTAGATTATCTTCTTTTAAATATGTTTGTTTTTTTAAGATGGAAACAACAGAAAAGTACATTTAAAATTGAAGTAAACTTCTGATTACTATTCTTTTTCTCTCTTCCTTTCTTCCTTTCTCTCTTTCTTTCTTCCTTCCTTCCTTCCTTCCTTCCTTCCTTCCTTCCTTCCTCTTTCTCTCTCTCTCTCTCTTTCTTTTTTTTTTTTGATAGTTCCCAGTATTTGCTTCTGATTTCTGGCAAAATTGATTCACCTAGTGACCACAGTATTTGCTTAATGACCACAGCATTCAGTTAGTCACAATGATTAATGACTGTAATAAAAATGGTGGGTAGGTAGGTAAGACAGACAGGCAGGCAGGCAGGCAGGCAGGCAGGCAGGCAGACGATGATAGACAGACAGACAGATATAGAGAAAAAGAAAGTAAGTAAGTAAGTAAGTAAGTAAGTAAGTAAGTAAGTAAGTAAGTAAGAAAGAAAGAAAGAAAGAAAGAAAGAAAGAAAGAAAGAAAGAAAGAAAGAAAGAGAATGAAAGAAGGAAGGAAGGAAGGAAGGAAGGAAGGAAGGAAGGAAGGAAGGAAGGAAGGAAGGAAGGAAGGAAGGAAGGAAGGAAGGAAGGGTGATAGATGGATAGATATAGATATAGATGATATAGATATAGATATATATTTGCTGACACTTTACTTAAACTAATTTTTTATATCAGTGATTGCATGACCTCTGTAGATGCCATACGCTAAATAAATAAATAAACTACCTTATTTCTTATTTCTTTTGACTCCAGACCATCGTTGCCACTGGCATTTCATACGGGGTGGACCTTGAGAAAAAATACAATGCAGGGATTGTGAAAACCATTCCTAGAGGGTAAGTAAGTGCAGATTATTTATCTTCGAACATTCAAACCCCAAAGGCTAAATGCAATTTCACTTGGAGTTTAAAGAGAAAAGTTGGGATGGAACACAGAGGGGAAAACAAGGAACCTCCATTTATAGGCAGTCCTCAACTTACAATGGTTCATTTACCGACCTTTCAGAGTTAAAATGGCACTGAAAAATGTGATTTAAAGACCTCGCACTTATTCAAGACCCAACGAACCACTGCAGCAGAGGTGGGTTCCTACCGGTTCTAACCGGTTCTTTAGAACCGTTAGTAAACCGGTGATGATGTCACGGAACCGGTTCTTTCGCCGGTCTCTGTGGGCGCCGCCATCTTTGATTTTGCTTCTGCGCATGCGCAGAAGCTATTTTTTGATTGCTGCGTGCGTGCGCAAAGCGCGCGTGCGCCCGCGGCGCATCCCTGAGCGAACCAGCAGCAACAGGATTGTGGAAAACCCACCCCTGCACTGCAGCATCCTCGGGATCACGTGATCAAAATTTGAGGCTGGGCAACCGTCATAAATACAGGTGGTCCTTGACTTACGACCACAATGGAGCCCCAAATTTATCTTGCTAAGTGGGAAATTTGTTAAGTGAGTTTTGCCCCATTTTACGACTTTTCTCGCCACGTTAGTTAAGTGAATTGCTGCAGTCATTAAGTTAGTAACACGGTTGTTAAGTGAATCTGGCTTCCCTGTTGACTTGGCTTGTCCGACGGTCGGAAAAGGGGATCACGTGACCCCCTTGGGACACTGCGACAGTCATAAATGTGAGTCAGTTGTCAAGCTGTCTCCGAATGTCAATCATGTGACCATGGGGATGCTGGAAAGGTCGTAAGTGTGAAAAATGGTCCTGTCACTTTTTTCAGTGCCGTTGTAACTTCGAATGGTCACTAAGCGAACTGTTGTAAGTCGAGGCCTACCTGTACAACCATCCACATGCATTTCTCTCCTGCTCCTTTTCCTCTTTAGATTTTTGCCTCCTCAACCTCCAGCTGTGGAAATGTTTGGGGACATGCTGGCCTCGTCCTTTTCCATTGCGATTGTGGCTTATGCGATCGCCGTCTCGGTGGGAAAAGTCTACGCCACCAAGTACGATTACGCCATTGATGGAAACCAGGTAGGGGAAACTGCACCCTATTCCCGAAGGACAGTGAAACACCGTCTAACCTAAAGCTTTCTTTAAGGAACTAAATAAATAGACTTGCACATGCAGCCCTTTTGGGGGGGGAGGGGTGTTAGAATTTTAAAATTTGTAGCTGAAGTTGGCAGCTGGTAGAGAAAGGGAGAATTAACACAGTCACCCCATTAATAGAGATGGGCAGCCATGAAAATGAATTATGTTAAAATAAAGTCAAATAAAGTGAGGTGAAGTGAAGCAGCCATGCAAATGAATAAAATAAAATAAAATAATGTAGGCGTTATCAAAACAAGGAACAAGTGCAGACCAGCCTGCCTTCACAAAAATGGCAAGCCTCCTCTTTGCTATGGAATTCTTTATAGTCCCGTCTTTATTCTCTCTGATAATTTTGTACATTCAATTATAAATATAACTTTTTTGAAATGCGTTTTTCTGGATTTTTGTTGTTGTTATTCTGTCTCTCACTGTTAAAATAAACCTACCATTAAAATTACAGATTGATCATTTCTTTGTCAGTGGGAAAATGTACAAAATCAGCAGGGGATCAAATACTTTTTCCCATCACTGTATATATTGTCAGGTGTTTCTTTTTTCATGGTGTAATGGGATATTGGGGGGGGGGCAGATATTTCTTATTGTTGTGTGCCACCCAGTCACATTGTTTGAATATAAAATAAAATAAATAAAATAAAATAAAATAAAATAAAATAAAATAAAATAAAATAAAATAAAATAAAATAAATAAGTGAAGTGAAGTGAAGTAGCAATGCAAATGAATAAAATAAAGTAAAGTAAAGTAAAGTAAAATAAAATGAAGTGAAAGTGAAGCAGCCATGCAAATGAATAAAAGAAAGTAAAATAAAGTGAAGTGAAGTGAAGTGAAGTAAGGTGAAGTGAAGTAAAGCAGCCATACAAATGAATAAAATAATGTGAAGTGAAGTGAAGTGAAGTGAAGTGAAGTGAAGTGAAGTGAAGTGAAGCAAAGTAAAGGTTCCAGTCCAGAATTCCCAAGGCCGTTTGAGGAACTTTGAAGATGTCTGGACTTCAACTCCCAGAACTCCGCGCTCATCTTAAAGTTGCCCCGGTTGACAAACAAGAACGAAAACCGCAGGCCTCCTGCAACTAAATCTGAGCTGTACGAGAAGACCTCAGTCTTTAATCCCCGACACACAACTATTCATTTAGAGACCCTTCACTTACAACCGTCGCAGCACAAGATCAAAATCCAGATGTGTGGCATGTATCACGTGATGGTCAGATGGTAACCTGATCACCATTTGCACCCTTCCCAGCCAGCTTCTGACAAGCAAAGTCAGTGGGAGAAACCAGATTCACTTAGTGACCTCGTGATTCACTTAGCAACATCAGTGATTCACTTAACAATGGCAGTGATTCACTTATCAACTGTGGCATAGAACTACCTGTACTTTCTCCAAGCCTAATAAAATATTTCCATGTACGATGAAGGACTTTGTTGTCGTTGTTGTTTTGGTTTTTACACACTGTTTGTTTATTCCCATTTTCTAACCTCCTAGGAATTTATCGCCTTTGGAATCAGCAATATTTTTTCAGGAGCCTTTTCCTGTTTCGCTGCTACCACCGCGCTGTCTCGCACTGCGGTCCAAGAAAGTACAGGTGGAAAAACTCAGGTATTTCATTTGGCTCAGGATGAAGATGCTTCTACTGCTTGCCCATCATTCTTGGAACTGATTTGGTGGAGCACGTTTTGAACAAGTCACCTGATGGTTGATGCTAGTTGCATCGTATTTTAACATAACACAAAGGAGGCAAAGTCCTTACAGAGAGAAGATTATGGAATAATTGATATAATTTATTCTTTTGCCGTAAAGTCAGATTGAAGGGACAACCCTGAATATGGACCTTGGCGTCTGACTTGGCTTCATATTTATTTATTAGTTGGTAGCAGGGGTGGGTTCTAACTTACCTCGTTGCCGGTTTGTTTCCTGCCGCACCGCGTGGCCACGCCTCGTGGGCGCGTGTCCACTTCACGCACGCACGCATGTGCGCATGCACGCATGCGCAGTGCCAAAAAATCTGAAAAAATAATTTTAAAAGAACCCGAAAACAAGATGGTGATGCATGCGCAGTGCCAGAAACTCGGCTTCTGCACATGCGCAGAAGGAAAAAAAACCCGGAAAAAATTCCCCAAAAAAATTCCCCCCAAAAAAGATGGCGGTGCCCATGGACCAGCACCGACAGAACCGGTTCTGTGACATCACCGTGACGTCACCAGCGGGTCGCTATCGGTTTGCGCGAACCGGTGCGAACCGGGAGGAACCCACCTCTGGTTGGTAGTTAAGGCGGAAGTCATGGTAGTTAAGAAGAATATTGATGGAGAATTGAACCTTGGGCCCTTACAAAGTATTAAAGGGATTGTTAGAAGACAATATAGAATTCTTTATTGGCCAAGTGTGATTAGACACACAAGGAATTTGTCTCCGGTGCATAAGCTCTCAGTGTGCATACAGCAATAGTGATAGATCATGATCATAGTCATTGTAACATACATTTATCATAAAACATTACAACACTTAGTGATAGTCATGGATACTAAATAAGCAATCAACATAAATCATACAAACATCAAGTTTTAAAATAGGGTTTTGAAATCACATTTCCTTGTACAGCAACAACAAAAATAAAAAAAAATCTGATTGTTACAATCTCTACTGAAAATAGCTCACTAAGCGTTTCAAGTAGCCACTTTGCATAAATATTCCTGAAAACAAACTCATTTTCTTGATGACTCCAAATATTTTATTTTCAGGTTGCCGGTATACTCTCAGCGTTTATTGTATTAATTGCTATTGTAGCTTTGGGGAAGCTGCTGGAACCTCTGCAAAAGGTATTTTGTTCTGATATATTTTACCATTTATTTAATATTTTGTGCTCCTGGTAAACAGGAATCCCTCTCCCTTCTTAATAACACAGGTCAGGTACTGCTGTGGAAATAAAATTGAAGGGGATCCTTGAATTAGCGCTTCAAGAAAAAAAGAATATCTGTAGCTCTATAGTCCCAAAGGTGCTTTTTCAGGAGGCAACTGGACTTCCTTGTTTTTTCTTTGAAGACTTTTCGCTTCTCATCCAAGAAGCTTCTTCAGCTCTGACAGGATAGTGGGGAATGGAAGGATTTATATTCCTTGCAGACAGCTGCTCATTTGAGTCGTTGAGGCCACTTGGAGGTTTATCTGTGTCCTCAAGGTCACCAGACTTTTAGCTAGACAGTTTGGGATGAACACCCTTGGAATGGTGTGGGAGTAGGAATGGATTTCCAGAGGAAAAATTGCAGACTACAGGAACCAGGAGCACCACTCAGGTGACCCTGAGGACACAGATAAACCTCCAAGTGCTTCAACTACCCTCTAAAAGGATGCAAATGACCAGCCATCTGCAAGGAGTATAAATCCTTCCATTCCCCACTATCCTGTCAGAGCTGAAGAAGCTTCTTGGATGAGAAGCGAAATGTCTCCGAAGGAAAAACAAGGAAGTCCAGTTGCCTCCTTAAAAAACACCTTTGGGACAACCATGACCTGGATGACTGAGAATCTCTACAGACTTGTAACTCTATAGGCAATCCTCAGTTTACAACCATTCCTTTAACAATGGTTCAAAATTACAACACCCTCGGAAAAAGTGGCTTACAACTTACGACGGCTGCACCAACCTCACGGTAACCTGACTGCAATTCAGGCACTAATTCACATCTACAGCAATTACAGCATCTTGCAGCTACATGATCACAATTTGTGATCTTCCCAACCTCAGGAAGTCATTTGAGGAATCTGGATTTGCTTAACAACTGCATGATTCGCTTAACGACTCCGGTAGAAATGTGATAAAATTGAGTCTGTTGATGTGATAGCTTGCTTAACGATAGCAATTGAAATTTCGGTCCCAGCTGCAGTCATAAGTAGAGGACTACCTGAATTTATCTACGCAGAGGCATTCCTAGGAAATGTAGAAACATGGACATAAAGAAGGGGCTACAGATGCAACCCCTATTTTGACATTTTTAAGCACTCCCCAAGAACCCCTGCTTAGACAGGTAGTCCTCGACATACGACCACCATTGAGCCCAAAATTTCTGTTGTGAAGCAAGACATTTGTTAAGTGAGTTTTGCCCCATTTTACTACCTTTCTTGCCACCGTTGTTAAGTGAATCGCTGCAGTTGATAAATTATTAACCCTGTTGTTAAGTGAAACTGGCTTCCCCATTGATTTTGATTGTCAAAAGGTCACAAAAGGGGATCACACGACCTCGGGACACAGCAACCGTCGTAAGTACGAACCAGTTGCCAAGCGTCTGAATTTTGATCACATGATGCTACAAAGGTGGTAAAAGTATGAAAAACGGGTGTAAGTCACTTTTTTCAGTGCCGTTGTAACTTGGAACGGTCACTAAATGAATTGTTGTAAGGCGAGAACTACCTGTATCTTCTTTGGAATCTCTCAAACCGATTTTTACTTAAAAAAAAAACCCCACTAATGTTTCTTTCTCCTCTCTTTGTAGTCTGTTTTGGCAGCTGTGGTCATTGCGAACCTAAAAGGGATGTTTATGCAAGTTTGCGATGTTCCTCGTTTGTGGAGGCAGAGCAAAGCAGATGCTGTGAGTCCCATTTTCTTCAGAAAGAACTGAGAATTATTGGTCACACTCTTCTCTATTTAAGCAGCCGCCTTTCGTTTCATTTAATAATTAATCCTTGGCTGAGAATCTCATGTCACTGGGAGAAGAAAAAAACAAAAAACAAAAACCAAGAACTTCTTGATTATTCCAGTGAATTTCTGACCATTGAAGATCTGGGTGTCAGGCAAGAAAAAATAGCCCTACACTGAAGGTCAAATTAAACTGATTTATAGTTAAAGGCCTATGCGGAGGGAATCTTCTCAACTTGGAGTTGTGAATTTGCTAGGAGTTAGATAAGGATCCACAGAATTAAAGGGAGGCTGGACTCAGTTCACTTGTGGCTACGTAAGGATTCTAGGCTGATTCCTCTTTTGACTCCGCCCCCCAGGTCCTGCCATTCTTTGTCCTACACTCAAGGATGATTGTGTTATGTCACCAATAACTCTCTCTAACTAATTTCACTTTTCTGAAACAGCCTTCCTACATAGGTATGTTTCTACTGAGGAAGTTTCAGTAACATTGATCATACTCTGAAGAGGATGGCTGCAGAAAAATGTATAAATCCTGTCTACAGAAGACTAGCACGTTAGGAAGAAAATAAGGGTACAGTCCTTTCTTCTAATAGACAGAAGGAAGGTGTAAAGCTTGTGGGGATCCTCTGGTGTGAACTTTCTAACTTTCTAATCTTGCCCCATTGAATCCATGTTGGGAAGCCATTCTTCAGCCGTAATGGAACGGTGTTAACGTCTTCACATTCCAGAAAGTAGGATTAAATAAATATGAAGCTATGACAGACGTTTATCAACTCAGGTAGAACTAGACCATATACAGGTAGTCCTTGACTTATGATTACAATTGAGCCCAAAATTTCTGTTGTTAAGTGAGACATTTGTTAAGTGAGCTTTGCCCCATTTTGCGACCTTTCTTGCCACAGTTCTTAAGTGAATCACTGCAGTTGATAAGTTAGTCACGCGGTTGTTAAGTGAATCTGGCTTCCGCATTGACTTTGCTTGTCAGAAGGTCGCAAAGAGTTATCACAGGACCCCGGGATACTACGACCATCATAAATACGAGCCAGTTGCCAAGCATCTGAATTTTGATCACATGATCATGGGGATGCTACAAAGTGTGAAAAACGATCATAAATCACTTTTTTCAGTGCCGTTGTAACTTTGAACGGTCACTAAATGAACTGTTGTAAGTCGAGGACTACCTGTACCGTAATGCCTAGTGGGTGATTTAACATCTCCATCTATTTCTTTTCTAGATGATCTGGGTTTTCACATGTATAGCATCCATCATCCTTGGATTGGATTTAGGATTACTTGCCGGGTTGATATTCGCACTGCTAACAGTTGTACTGAGAGTTCAGTTGTGAGTATAATCTTAAAAAAGAATTTTGCACCCAAGACAGGAAAATGAATGCAAATCCCTCTACAGATGGAGGTTTTTTTCAAGCATGAAGTGCTGCAAAAAGCTGCTGTTGCTTTTGCTGTTACCGATAGTTCTCGACTTACAAGCAGTCATTTAGCAACCGTTCGAAGTAACAGCGTGTGCTGCCCCACTCACTCACACACATAGAGAAGTGTGTTTTAGAGGGTTTATTAATGTTCCTCAGCAATTCCCTTCTCTCAGCTTCAGAACTGTCCCAAATAAATCCAGCCACCAGCAGGCGAAGATTAGTCCTCAAGGCAATGGCCGATAGTCCATAAAACAATGGAAAGTGGCTCCAACAAATAAGTCCACCAAACAAACTTCAATCCACCAGGCCAAACTGAAATAGACCCATAAGAGCTCACTCAGCAAGAGTCTGCAAGACACAAAGTCAAGCAGGAAGCACAAGAAACAAACACTGGTAGAACCCAAACACGTTGTTCCTAGCAACGCCTCCCTCTGCCTGCCGTGATAAATAGCTTTCCGGTGCAGCCCATCAACATGGGCAGGGCCACCTCCCGAGTAATCTGGCAGATCTCCTTTGCTCTTGTCTTTTCTCTGCGTGCTCTCGGATCCATCACAGAAGGCAGTTCTTCCTCCTCTTTCTCTTCACTGACCTGCAAGCTGCCCCCAGCCGAAGCCTCCTGTAAATCTCTTTCGGCCGGCAGTTCAGAGTCATTCATTAACCCCGTTCCTGATGTGCCAGGAATGAGCCCATCCTCCCTCGAGCCGGCCTCCGAGGAAAAGTCGGAGGAGTTGTCCAAGGGAGACATCACACAATGGCACTGAAAAAAAATGACATATAACCGGTCCTTGAGCTTATGATCGTTGCTGCAACCCCATGGTCACATGATCAAAATCTGGGCACTTGGCAACTGGTTGCAGTATCCTGGGGTCACGTGGTCGCTATTTGTGACCTTGCCAGAGGGCTTCTGACTAGCAAAATCAATGGGAGAAGCCTGATTCGCTTAATGATGGCACGATTCACTTAACTGCAATAAATCACTTAACAACCAGGGCAAAAAAAGGTTGCAAAACAGACTGTGACTCACTTAACAACCACCTTGCTTAGCAATGGAAATTCTGCCCCCAATTGTGGTCGTAAGTCGAGGACTACCTGTATTTGACAAGTTAGGTTATCAGTTATGGCTCAGCTACCATTGCTTGCAACAAATTTTGTGTATTCCTTGCAACCGTTGCTTGCAACAAATTCTGTTCTGTATGTTACATTTGTTTAATTTTTAAATGTTTATCCTGATCAATGTTTTATTTTGTTTTGTCAGTCCTTCCTGGGGTAAACTCGGTAACGTTCCTGGCACGGATCTATATAAGAACATCAAAGAATACAAAAACGTAAGACTTGTCTAGCAAACTAATATTTCAAATACTTAGAGGAAAAAAGGATGTTTAAGATTTATTTCAAAGGGTGATTGACATGCGGTCTGAATGACACAACGATTGATAGGTCTATTTCCAGATTGATAGGTCTATTTCCACATTCAGTGGCCGATCGAGAATGAATAACCATATGAAAAATATCAAGCCAAATCAATTCATTCATCTATTCGCTGCTACTTCAATAGATTAACTGAACAAACTGAATTCCTGTTATATCAGTTTGGGGTTTTCTGACCAGAGTCCTGTGAGGACTGTTTTTAAGAAACAGATCACAGCATTTTCGCTGTAGGAGAATCAATAGAAGTTGCAGGACTACAATTCCCAGCATTCTTCATTACAGGTAGTCCTTGACTCACAACAGTTCATTAAGTGACTCTTCTAAGTTACAACGGCGGTGAAAAAAAGTGATTTATGACAATTTGTCACATTTGAAACGTTCCCCATGATCACATGATCAAAATTCAGATGCTTGGCAACTGACTCATATTTATGATGGTTGTAATGTCCCGGGGTCATGTGAACCCCTTTTTGTGATTTTCTGACAAGCAAAGACAATAGGGCAGTGATAGCTAACCTTTGCTGGACCGAGTGCCCAAAGCGTGCAAGCGCCTGAACCCCCAAAATGCAATGCGTGTGCGCCCCCCCCGCATGCACCCCACCCCCGTGGATGTGCACGCAGTCCCCCCACGTGTGCCCCACCCCCCACACATGCGCGGCAGAGACCTGAAGACCAGCTGGCTGGTGGGAGGCGCGCGCACATGCGCAGCAGAGCTGAGCTGGGGTGACGGCTCGCGTGCCCACAGAAAGGGCGCTGCGTGCCACCTCTGGCACGCGTGCCATAGGTTCGCCATCACGGCAATAGGGGAAGCCAGCTTCACCTAACAACCATGTCATTAGCAGAGATACAACACAGTACACAATACACAGTATATAGTGGACTCCTCATCATGAGTGGAGTTTATCAAATGCAAAAGCAGGTTTATTATCTCTGATTGCCAATGAGAGCACACTGTGGGCACTTTAAAAGGTTGTGTGAAGTAGACCCAACCTGTCAGGGGTGTAAAACTCAAGGCCTGCGTGCCGGATCCAGACCGTGGGATGCTTAAATCTGGCCCACGGGGCCAGCCTGGAAATATCAAAGGACTGGCCCACGGTCCATTTCATCTACAATCAACAATGTATAATTGACAGCCATTTCTATTTACTATCCTGGAAATTTACCTCTTCTGTTAGATCTTGTATTATCATGTTATTTATGCTATTGTATTTCTATTATTAGTTGAATAATAAAAATACAATAGTATAAATAGCTTTTCTGCCTGGAAAAGCAATTTACTATTAAACAAGGGGGTATAAATTTAGAAATAAAAAGTTTAGTGGAGTATGAAGAATAAGTAATAAATGTTTGCCCGTAATATCTGGTAGAAGAGATAGGAAAATGGTTATAGTAAAGAACTGTGGGAAGAAAGAAGAGAAGGGGGAAAAACGCATCTTGAGCCTGTGTCAAATGCCCACCATGGACACGCCCACCCCAGCCACGCCCACCATGACCACACCCACCCCCGGCCACACACGTGCACACACACGGCCCTCTGAGGTCAAACACAACTCTGATGCGGCCCTCAATGAAATTGAGTTTGACACCCCTCCTCTACGTTTTTAGCAAATAGATACTTGATCTTCATATGGGAAATTGGCATATTGACCAGCTGTCACTCTAATAGGGAGCGATGTATATAGGCTAGGGGGAATACCCTTATTTGTGGGGTATTCAGAATATTATAGAAATAATTGGGAATTGACCAGGAACAATTTATCTACATCAGAGATGGGAAAATTTGGTCCCGTCTACATTATTGTCTAAGTCTCACACCCTCTGCTTAGGTTAATAGCAGTAACAGTATAACAGAGTTGGAAGGGACCTTGGAGGTCTTCTAGTCCAACCCGCTGCTTAAGCAGGAGACCTAATACTATTCTGGACAAATGGCTGTCTAGTCTCTTCTTAAAAACCTCCAGTGGTGGAGAACCCACAACTTCTGGAATCAAGCCATTTTGCCAGGGTTTTTTTTTTCTCTCTGAGCCTAAAGCAAATAGGATTTTCTTATAATGAAGTAAAAACATATTTTTTTACAACAGGTTGCTGAACCTGAAGGAGTGAAGATTCTCAAGTTTTCAAGTCCCATTTTTTATGCAAATATCGATGGCCTAAGAAACAGTGTGAAATCTACTGTAAGTAGTAATGTTTTCGAATGGGTGCTATTGAGGCTTCTCAAAATATCAATACAGTGTTCAGTGTGAAGTTTAGCAGGGATTAAGTTTGTTGAAATGATACCAATAGAAGCAGTGGTGGGTTGCTACCGGTTCGCACCGGTTCGGGCGAACCGGTAGCGGCGGTGGCGGGAGGCTCCACCCACCCGCCCGGATGTCATCACGGACAATCTGCACATGCGCAGAAGCTTCTGCGCGCGCACACACATCTCCGAACCGGTAGCAAAGGTAAGTGAAACCCATTACTGAATAGAAGAGAATATTTCTAGCTCAGATTTGAACTGTGGAGTTCTTGATGCTCTCTGAGCTTGGTGGTTTTCTTGCAGACATTTCATGACCCAACTGGGCAATATCATCAGTGCTACAAGGGAGGGAGGTTTGCACGGAGGAGGAGGAGGAGGAGGAGGAGGAGGAGGAGGAGGAGGACAACTGTGAGGTCCTTGGTGCTCTCTGAGTTTGATGCAGGGGTGGGTTCTAACTTACCTCACTGCTGGTTCGCTTCCTCCCGTGCCGCGTGGCCACGCCTCATGGGCGCGCGCGCTCATGCGTAGTACCGAAAAATCTGAAAAAAATCCCCCTCCAAAAAAAGCTGAAAACAATATGGTGACGCATGCGCAGTGCCAGAAACTCGGCTTCTGTGCATGCGCAGAAGAAAAAAAACCCGGAAAAAATTTCAAAAAAAAATAAATCCAAAAAATAAAAAATAAAAAAAAAGAAAGAAAGAAAGCCGAAAACAAGATGGCAATGCATGGGCAGTGCCAGAAAGTCAGCTTCTGTGCATGCGCAGAAGAAAAAAAAAACCTTGAAAAAATCCCCCCCCCCCAAAAAACAGATGGCGGCGCCCGAGGACTGGCACCGACAAAACCTTTTCCGTGACGTCACCGTGACGTCACCAGCAGGTCGCTACCGGTTTGGGTGAACCGATCCGAACCGGTAGGAACCTACCTCTGGTTTGATGGTGTTCTTGCACACGTTTCATAACCCAACTGGGCTATATCATCAGTGCTACAAGGCAGGGAGGTTTGGAGAGAGGAGCAGGAGGAGCAGGAGGGTAAGACAGACCTGGAAATGGATGGTAACTGGCTAAGAAAGTGTTTGAGAATGCTTGTTTTCTTCCTGAAATTCTAGGATGGATGAGAGTCAGCACATAAATGTATAAAAAACAATCGAGGTCCATTATTTTTAATGGATTGTGGCTTAGGTGTTTCATTTCCTAACCTACATAAACACAACTAAAACAAAAATTACTAAATTTGTTTTTTGAAGGTGGGATTTGATGCCGTCCGGGTATACAACAAGAGGCTGAAGGCTTTGAGAAAAATACAGAAGCTAATCAAGAAAGGAAAATTAAAAGCAACAAAAGTAAAGTATCTTTGTTCTTCACTCGGTTGTTTTAAACGGGTTTTATCAAACGGGCAATCGATTTGAAATTATTTTTCTCTTACAGTACATGCAATCTGTTTTTCTATTTTTGTGCTGGCTTATCAAGGGTTTAGCCTAGAATTAAGAACTGTCTCTTTAAGACATAGCATTCTGGGAAATGTAGTCCATGCCATGTAGTCCATGGCATGTGACCATAACTGTGTACTCTTATTGGTCATTGAAGTATGCCTGGGGGGCGGGAGTAAAGGAAGTCACTTTCAAGCTCTCTACCGAGAAAGCATGCCTGAAGGAGATGGGAAGCGTTAATCCTTTTTTACAATATTCGTGATGGTTCCAGATTATGACTGTAGATTCAGAAGAACTTCTACATAACCGTGAGTGTTGTCAGAGGATGCCTGAAGAATAAAATATAATCTGATTGAATGTACCATTGCGTTTCGTTAAGCTGCCTGATGATAGCACAACCAATCTACGCTTGATTCAGAACAATTTTACTTTTAATTACTTGGAGGCACAAAAATCTAATTAGCAAGTGAGTCTCAAGATTCTTGTGAATTCCCAAAGTCCTTTATCCACACTTCGTTTTCCTTTCTCTCACTTTCTCTGCTTGTGTACATCTGTTTAATGTTTAATTTCACGTGCCCAAGTAAAATATTTACAAAATATAGTGTTCAAAACAATATAAACTGTATTTTTATACTGTACACCACCCAAAGTCACTTTTTGGAATGAGATGGGCGGGATCTAAAATTGATAAAGAAGTAAATAAAAGCCACATTCAATAAAAAAAAAGAAAGGGAAAGGAAACAAAAGGCAGCAAAATAATCTAGTATAGCAAGAATGAAGGAGTACACAGAGCCCTCAACTTGCAACCATTCGTTTAGTGACTGTTCGAAGTTACGACGACACCGAAAAAAGTTACTTATGCATTTTTCACACTTACGACCGTTGCAGCATTCCCATGGTCACGTGATCGAAATTTGGACGCTTGGCAATTGACTCATATTTATGACGGTTGCAGTGTCCCCAGGGTCACGTGATCCCCTTTTGTGAACTTCTGACTAGCAAAGTCACTGGGAAAGTCAGATTCACTTAACAACCGTGTTTGTAACTTAACAATTGCGGTGATTCACTTAACAACTGTGGCACGAAAGGTCGTTAAATGGGGCAAAACCCAATAAGTGTCTCGCTTAGCAACGGATTTTTGGGGCTCAATTGTGGTCATAAGTCAAGGACTGCCAGTACAACAGAGAGCAAAAGTATTTGAGGGGCATGGATTCCTACATGAAAAAACTGGGACATTCCCTAAAAAAAAATATACGTTGCATCTCTGAATCACGCATCTTTGGAAGAAATTTGAGAGGTTAAATCATGAAAGCAAAGAGTTACAAGAGCTCGGAAAGAATCTGAAGAGAAAAATGCATCCGAGCTAGAACATCTAGATCAGGCAATAAAGTTGACTACAGAGGAGAAGATTCGAGATAAGGCAATAATGAGTAGAAAATTGACGGGATCAAAGCAAAACCTGGAATGTGACTTGAAAGTTAGCGTGGGTGATAATGTCGCTAGAAGCCACAATTGTGGGCAGAACATTTGCTAAGAATTTTCACCTGAAATAAGGAGAATGATCAGATGACCTCGTTCAACAATTAAATCTGGGTGCAGAGGAATTAGTACAACTCTGAGGTTTGCAAGAAGAATATACTTATTTCCTTGTGCAGATGGAATAGTGAGATTAACATAGACTTTTGTAAAGCCTTTGATTCAGTGGTACATGACAAACTACTTCTGAAACTAAAATCTTATGGCATCTCTGGACCCCTACATGATTGGATAACTGCGTTCCTGTCAAACAGACAACAAGTGGTTAAAATAGAGAGTTCTCTATCAAATCCTGTACCTGTCAATAGTGGTGTCCCTCAAGGCAGCGTTCTAGGACCAACACTCTTCATACTTTACATAAATGACCTTTGTGATCACATTACAAGCAACTGCGTTCTCTTCGCCAACGATGTCAAACTATTTAACACCACAGACAATGCTACTACCCTTCAGAAAGACCTTGACTATGTATCAGAATGGTCAAACAAGTGGCAACTTAAAATCTCAATCAACAAATGCTCTGTCCTACACATTCGCAAAAATAATCACAACA
>QLTV01003131.1:2180742-2200693 GCA_003457575.1 Thermophis baileyi | reverse complement strand
CATTCACAGTATTTATCAAACAATTAAACTCTGAAAATCACAGGTCTGTATAAGAAAATGGCGGCCAAATGTATGAACTATAGCAATAGCAATAGCACTTAAGACTTATATACCGCTCTACAGTGCTTTCCAGCCCTCTCTAAGCGGTTCACAGAGTCAGCCTCTTGCCCCCCACAATCTGGGTCCTCATTTTACCCACCTCGGAAGGATGGAAGGCTGAGCCAACCTTGAGCCGATGAGATTTGAACCGCTGACCTGCTAAACAGTCAGCTGAAGTAGCCTGCAGTACTGCACTCTAACCACTGCGCCACCTCGGCTCTTCAGCCGATAGCTAGATAGCTAGATAGCTAGATAGATTAGATAGATAGATAGATTGATAGATAGATAGATAGATAGATAGATAGATAGATAGATAGATAGGTAGATAGATAGAAAGATAGATAGATAGATAGATAGATAGATAGATAGATAGATAGATAGAAAGATAGATAGAAAGATAGATAGATAGATGATAGATAGATGATAGATAGATAGATAGATAGATAGATAGATAGATAGATAGATAGATAGATAGATAGATAGATAGATAGATAGATATAGTTTTAACAGGTCTGAATATTTAAACTGATTGTTGTCTGTATGGTGTTGGTAATATTTTGTTATATATTTTCCCCGCAGACCACATTATTAAAACATTGGAACACTGTGCCTTTTTTGATGATGACATTGAGAAAGAATTATTTTTCCTGACTGTCCATGATGCTGTATTACACATACAGAGTCAAGTCATGTATAGAGAGGCCCAAGACCCTATAGCTGAAAAGGTAAGGCCTGTACATATTTTATATTTATTTATGTACCTATTGGTAGAACATTTTATTTACATACACATAAACTTATTTTCACATAAGTCCTGGTTATTTTAATTCTAGTTTGCAATTTTTGATAGAAAAGAAAATACTCGGTTATCTGTCTTTGTGGGGGAAACCATGTTAACAATCGATATTTAAATATAATTTAAATAATTTTTGGAACAATTCCTCTGTGCAGATTCAAGGACCATGACTGTTAAAGAGGTTTTCATTTACTTTTTTGTTATAATGAAACAATTATAACTATCAGAAAATTATATTTAATTGTTTAACAGAACATTATTATCCACTCGATCAATGAATTTGTTATTTGTCATATTAATAATTCTATGTTTTTGTGGCCCAGATATCCTTAATGCAGGAGTCCAAAGAGCCAATAGAATTCCCAGAAATGAACCAGAATGAACAGCTGGACGTTCAAGAAGAGGTATTATTTAATTTCAAATCTGCATTGTTATGATTTTTAGAATACAGGTAGTCCTCGACTTATGACAGTAGTGTAGCCTGCCCATTACGGTCGTAAGTTGAGACAGCCGTAAAGCAGGTTATCCCATGCCCGACCGTTGTTTGCAGCGGTTGTTAGGCGAACCCTGAGTTGCTAAGCAAACTAATTGTTCGCTATGGGCTGGTTTTGTGGCAAACAGCAACTAAACGCCATTTTGGGGTGTTGGAAGAAAATGTCCTTCTGGGTTCGGTTCCAAGTGGGGAAAAAGACACTGGAAACACGGAGACTGCTTGGAAAGATGGTTTAATGGTGGACAGCAGGACCACATGGTTTGAGGTCCCTGGGGAAAAGGGGTATCACGTGCCTCGAAGATGTTGAAGAAGAAAAGAAGGGCGTTGCTGAGAGTCCCTGAGTTTTTTATACCCTCTGTTGGACCCCACCTCAGAGTTTCATGTTCCTGTATAAGAAATGCGCTCTGATTGGTGGTCAGACTCCCAGGGGGCGGGGGTCTTAGCTAACTTTGTAGGCTGTCTGTCTCCCAGGCTTGGTTGAGCCTTGCTGGCTGATGTAATCTTCCCAGTGCTTACATCTGCTGTGGGCTATTAAGGAAGGTGGAGCATGTTCATGTTTCTCCAGGGATATTCTATATAATATTCTGACTTTTTAATATTTCTTATGATAATTTCATTTTCTAGGAGAGGGGTGGGTGTTAACTTCCTACAGGGGGAAACATGTAAACTGTGCTCATGGGATCATGGGATGCTGCAAATAGTCGTAAATGTGAGCTGGTTGCTGAGCGCCCAAAATGTGGTCATGTGACCGCAGGAGTGGGGTCCCAGTCATCGGGACTTCAGAACCTAGTTAGAACAAAATCTCACTTCCTTCTAGCACTGATGATGTTACCTAGTTGGGTAATGAAATGTCTGCAAGAAAACAACCAAGCTCAGAGACCACCAAGGACCCTACAGTCCCCCTCCTCCTCCTCCTCCTCCTCCTCCTCCCTGCAAACTCCCCTCCCTCCTAACACTGATGATGTTACCTAGTTGGGTAATGAAATGCAAGAAAACAACCAAGCTTAGAGAGCACCAAGGACAATTTTAACTTAAGATTCTGTCGTGGTAACTGGGTTCTCTTAGCACCACATTTGCAGCACATTCAATAAACCATTTTTGAGAGTTCTTTGGGAAAAGTAAACCCAATTAACCTGATGTACATGATATGGCTACAGTGGTAATCAACGTCTATTTACTCCTCACATTTCAATCCTATTTCCCTTTCTTTTTTTTTCTTTTTTCTTTTTTTTTTAAATTAGGCTATGCGCAGACTTGCTTCATAAAGGACAGCTTCAGGCTTGGGAAGAGCGTACATCAATACCTTCAAGCAATTTATCACGGGACACTATCTGTTGCACTAGAAGAAAATATTTATGTTATTCAAGAGACTTCACTCTTTCCCTGCATACTATAATTTATTTAAATTATTGGTCGACCTGTTTTGCAAGGGGGGAGGCCTCACGCATAATGTATGTATGCGTTATTGTGATTTTGATGTACGTTGCAGGAAGGAAATGGGATTCTTAGGTGACATCAGGCAGGAGGTGCTGACCTCGGAGGTGCCAAAGTTGCTACCTATTCAGCTACCTATGCTTGTGGCAGGCAAATAATGCAATAATCTCGAAGCACAAAACTGGCCTCAGAAGCTAACATAAAACATATTGAGTGCATTTAATCAACTTCCACAGAAATCAGAGGGTTAGTTTTAAGTTTCTGGGGGGTTTTTTCCCCCTGCAAGGTTTAAATCAAGGGAGACCAATGTTGGTTTGAAAAGTATTCTCTGAGAAGAATCCAAAGGAGAACACTCTTCCAGCATATTTTACATTGAGGCAATACAAAAAGTTCTTTTCCCATGTCGTAGTGTATCTTCACCCTTCTCGAATGTTTCTCAACTCTTTTAAGATTTCTCAACTTCAGCCCCAGAATTCCTCATGCTGGCTAAGGAATTCTGGGAGTTGAAGTCCACACATCTTAAAGTTGCCGAAGTTTAGAAATACTGACTTACTGTATTAAGGAGCAGAACTGTGCAATATTATGGACTCAATTTTTTTAAATTATAAATTGGGTTTCATTGTTACGCCCAGTTTCATTTTTGACACTTTTGCAGCAATGTACTGTATATCTATCTATGATTTCACTCTTGAAACATAATCTTTTAGTTGTTAATTAATGCATATTCAGGAACATCTCAAATACATGGCTATGCTCTTCTGGAAATTACAGATTATTTGTTCTGGAATAAAGCGTCATTTCATTCCTTGCAATAAAATAGTGTTTCCCCAACCTTGGCAACTTGAAAATGTGTGGACTTCAACTCTCAGAATTCCCCAGGTTGAGGAATTCTGGGAGTTGAAGTCCATACATCTGGGTCAGAGGTGGGTTCCTGCCGGTTCGGACTGGCACTATAGAACCGGTAGTAAAAATAGGAACTGGTTCTCCAAACTGGCAGTAACGGCAGCCTGGCCACGCCCCCGAGCCGGTTCTTTCGGCGGCGCCATAGGCGGCGCCATCTTGTTTTTCGCTTCTGCGCATGCGCAGAAGCTTTGTTTTTGAGCGAACAGGGCAGCGACGAAAACTGGAACCCACCCCTGATCTGGGTGAGGAATTCTGGGGGTTGAAGTTCATATATCTTCAAGTCACCAAGATTGGGAAGCACTGCAATAAAACAATACATCTTTTAGGCCCGGTGAGTCAAGGTCTAAAGTTGTGTTTCCACTGCACAGAATCATGTTATACTACTTCTCAATGTAGATGTGCCAGTTAAAAACTAAACAACTGGACAGGGGTATCTGCATGGGAATGAAAAATTAGTCTCTGTGACCTCTTGATCAAAACTCTGCTCCTTTGATATGCAAATCGTGGAAGTGCCACTCATGAGGAGGGCGGGGCTTCATTCATATGGTTGTGATCATGTTGATTTTTTTTAATCCCTTCCCTTCAGGTGCCTCTGGAATTGGATATTGATTTGGGAGTATTAATTTAATGTGTATATGTACTCAGGAGAAATATTTGAGAATAAACAGATTTTCTGGGGCTGGGAATCTTTCTGTACTTATCCCTTTCATAAAAGATTTATAAATAAACATTTGCAAAATTGTATGTCTGAAAAAGTCACTTTGTCTGCTTATAAGCTTCCTGTATTGTAGAAGTTTTTTTTTTTACAGAAGTACATTTTTTATAATTCAGAGATCCTATTGGTTAGTAAGGGAGACAGAATGGATTACAGAGACAACTGCCATTGTGTGATTGAAGCTCTGCCTAAGGGCCACGAAATATAAGAAAAAAGTGAGGTCCTTGTTGCTGTTTGAGTTTGATTGTTTGCTTGCCAATGTTTCAACTAGAACACTGATGATGTTATCTAGTTGGGTAATGAAACGTCTGCAAGAAAACCACCAAGCTCAGAAAACACCAACGACCCCACGGTTCAACCCTGAGTTACAGATATTCTCAACTTTTTATCAATGTTTGCTCTCATTGTATAGGGAAATGTACTGTATTCTGTATTTTTGAGGAAAAGTACATTTTTAAAAACTTTCTGCAATAAGATACGGCCAATTTAAAGGGGTCCCAAACCATTTTAATTTCTTTCTACATGAAAATCAGTCTCTTAAGTCAAAACAAATGCATTGTTCTTGATCTGGTGAAAGTTATTTTGCTAGATTCTTGATAAATATTGACTTCTTTTTGAAAATAATACAAGAATAAACGTTTGCCTTTTTACATACATACATAGGCACACATAAGCACTGACATACACATGTACATATACATACATGTATGAATGCCCTGGATTTTGTAAATACAACTATTGAAACATTTTATTGATGTATTTTATGGAATTTTTAGCATAAGAAATTGTGATTTTATTTTACCTCTATTTTAAAAGATCCTCTGAAACCATACCTGAATAATCAGTCACACTTTATTTACATACATACATCAATTTATATGATATAATAAGAGAGAAAAATAGGTATATTGCACATGTTAAAAGTTTTATTGCATTATAATACCTATAGAAAGATAATCCAAGATGGCAGTACTTTCACTTCCTAGTTTTTGCTTATTTATTTGTGGGGCATGATTTTTTTTTCTTTTTTGCCTTTATGTCAATCTTGACTCAGAATTTGCTTGCACTAAAATCCCTGTAATTTTCATGGCAACATTTTCAGAAGTAGTTTGCCATTGCTACCATCCTACGGCTGAGAGAGAGTGACTGGCTCAAGGGCTCCCAGTCTAATGTCTAAGGCAGGACTAGAACTCACAGTCTCCCAGTTAAGCTGCCTTAATCACTACATCAAACTAACCCTCAGTGTATTGAGTAGCTACTTTATAAAATAGACTTCTTTAGGTGTCCAAAAAGCTGTTTTTTGGACACCTAAATGCTACATATCAGGGGTGAAATTCAAAATTTTTCCCTACCGGTTCTGTGGGCGTGGCTTGGTGGGCGTGGCAGGGGAAGGATACTGCAAAATCCCCATTCCCTCCCCACTCCAGGGGAAGGATACTGCAAAATCCCCATTCCCTCCCCACTCTGGGGCCAGCCAAAGGTGGTATTTGCCACAGGGGTGGGTTCTAACTTACCTCGCCACCGGTTCACTTCCTCCCGTGCCGCATGGGCGTGCGCACGAGAGAGTCAGTTCGTGGGCATGGCCAACCGGTGATTGCTCCGGTTCGGCGAACGGGGGGGGGGGAATTCCCGCTACTGGTTCTAAAGAACTGGTCCGAACCGGGAGCAACCCACCTCTGATTTGCAGGTTCCCCGAACTACTCAAAATTTCCTACTGGTTCTCCAGAACCTGTCAGAACCTGCTGAATTTGACCCCTGCTACATATATACTATTTATAATAATATGTTGCTGAAAAAAATGCAACAGTTGAACTCTCTTTTATAAACTTGTTTCAGGTGCATACTACAAGGGTTAAGTTTCTTTTTAAAATTCCAATGGGCATTGTAAAAATCCTACTAACCGCAGACCATAGCTAGAAGGGTATTTACTATAAAAACAAGCACATTACCAGAGCAAATATTAAACTGCATGTTATCGGTGTCCACATTTGTGTACAATTTGACAATGTAAATGAATTTGATGGGAGATTGTAGTGCTTCTCAGAAAACTACTACCACAGCAATATCCCATTGAATATGTTTAATTGATAAATTTAATGCAGTTAAGTGTGGGAGAGCCTGATAACAAGTGAAACACGAATTTTTTTTAGATGACATTCTCAGACGTCTAGAAATGACTGTATTATTATTTCTTAGTGCCTAGGGTTGTATGTTTTGGCAGCCATACTCAGCTTACATGGCTATAAAGTCAATTTAATCCACCTTGCTGGGTTTCTATTTTTTTTGGGGGGGGGGATACAAGATATTAGGTATATTTGAAATAAACAAACAAACGAGGGCTAAAATATAATAATAACATTGTTCTTGTACTTGTTATTAACAACTTTGAAAAATTAATAATTATTAAGGCTGGTAAGTTGTAGGTAGCTGTACAACTTTTGGTGGCATACAAATTTGGTATAGATAGATATAGACAGACAGACAGACAGACAGAGATGGATGGATGGATGGATGGATGGATGGATGGATGGATAGCAATAGCACTTAGACTTATATACCGCTTTACAGTGCTTTACAGCACTCTCTAAGCGGTTCACAGAGTCAGCATATTGCCCCCAACAATCTGGGTCCTCATTTTACCCACCTCGGAAGGATGGAAGGCTGAGTCAACCTTGAGCCGGTGAGATTTGAACCGCTGAACTGCTGAACAGTCAGCTGAAGTAGCCTGCAGTACTGCACTCTAACCACTGCGCCACCTCGGCTCTATGGATGGATGGATGGATCTTTCAAAATTCTCTGCAATGGTCATGCTGGCTGGAGAATTCTGGGAGTTGTTTCTAATTGCTCTAATAATTATTTTTTTATTGGTTGATTTCTGCTACCTAGTGTGTAATTGCGGTATTAAGTGTACTGTTAGATAGTGGGTAGAGATGACAGGAGACAGACTTCCAAAGCAGCTCTTTATTTCAGCTCTTGTGTAAGCAACCAGCAAAGAGCAGTCTGACAGCTTGCCCTTTTATAGTCCCATTTCTCCCTGGTCGGGTCGAAAGGCGCCGGCGGGTGGAAGGTGGACATAGCGGCAGAAGGAGGCAGGAAGATGTCTGCCTGGCTGGTTGAAAGTGCTGAAGAAGCTAGTCACAGTTCTCCAGGCCCAAGCCCTCGTCGCCACTGTTAGATAGTGGGTAGAGATGACAGGAGACAGACTTCCAAAGCAGCTCTTTATTTCAGCTCTTGTGTAAGCAACCAGCAAAGAGCAGTCTGACAGCTTGCCCTTTTATAGGGAGCTGTCAGACAGACCAGCCAATAGCGTTTGAGCTTTTTCCCGCTCAAACGCTGGACCTGGTTGGAACCATGCAACACAGTTGAAACAGTTAGAACATAACATGTACTTTTCGCTCCATTTTAAATTTACTTAGTTTCTCTTCTCTACTCTCACCAACGCCACAAGGCTGAGATGCTCGCCCGTTACCAAGGCAACTAGAACGCCGCCCGAATGCGGGTCGCGGTGCACCGGCGGTGGGAAAGGAACTACAATTCCCAGGATGCAATTCGACACAAAGCGGCGCCATTTTTAGAAAGGAGCCTAGATATAAGAAATGTTTGATCATCAGATCTCTGCCATAAGATCATTATCTGTACAGTTGGCTTCCAAGATTTACCAGATGTGGACAGTAAAACCCAAATAACCACTAGAGGACAGCAAAGAGTTGCAACCCTCTGAATCTTTCTGCCATCCAGTGCTTTTGCCTAGCTCAACCCTTTTATAACCTTGACAGGGAAGTAGAAAAGCATCCAGGAATAAAGCAAAGCAAACTATTCTTCCTCCAAGTCCTTCTCCCGGAATTGAGGGAGATTTTATTGCAGTAATAAAGTCTCAATGGAAGACTTATTCTCCTGGAGCCAGAAAATTTAGACTGACCCACAAATGAGTTGACTGAAGTTTATGGACTGAAGTCTTTTTTTCCTAACCCTGATATTTGCTTAAATAGATTTATGTTTAGAATAGGAATAGGAATAGGAATAAACCAGACCAGATCCAGACCGGACTAGAATAGAATCACAGGGTTGGAAGGGACCTTGGAGGTCTTCTAGTCCAACCCCCTGCTCAGGCAGGAAACTATACCATTTCAGACAAATGATTGTCCAATCTCTTCTTTAAAACTTCCAGTGTTGGAGCATTCACAACTTCTGGAAGCAAGTTGTTCCACTGATTGATTGTTATAACTGTCAAGAAATTTCTTCTTAGTTCTAAGTTGCTTCTCTTCTTGATTAGTTTCCATCCATTGCTTCTTGTCCTGCCTTCAGGTCCTTTGGAGAATAGGTTGACCCCCCTCTTCTTTGTGGCAGCCCCTCAAATATTGGAGGACTCCTCTCATGTCACCCCTAGTCCTTCCTTTCACTAGACTAGCAAAACCCAATTCCAGCAACCATTCTTCATGTCTTAGCCTCCATTCCCCTAATCATGTTTGTTGCTCTTCTCTGCACTCTTTCTAGAGCAGTGTTTCTCAACCTTGGCAGCTTTAAGCTGTATGGACTTCAACTCCCAGAATTCCCCAGCCAGCATATGCTGGGGGAGAATCAGAATAGAAAGTCTTAGGGAGTAGACATGCACGTGCATGTCTGTACTTCCCAATCTCTATGGTCAAATGCTACGCGCGACAGAGCGGGCGGCGCCCTTTTATGTCGTCACGGCGCAGCTGGGTTCTTCTGGTGCCAGCATGGAAGGACGGAAAAGTATTCCCGAGACGGGGACGGCAGTTCTTTCCGAGCCGGGTCCTGGCGAGCTCCTGGGAGATGGTGAGGAAGAAAGGCCGGGGACGAAGGGAAGGGTCTGCCCTGGTTGTTAGCGGGATTTTAATTACTTTACACACACACCCTCACACAAAAAAAAGACCCCTTGGGTTCACTGGCATTAACTACCTGCCTAGGGGGCTGCAAAACCGTCTGGGCATCGCTAGGTGGCAGCAGAGAGTCAATAGTTGCTTGCAAGCCTTCTAATGCAGTGCTGTCCAAAGTTGGTCGCTTGAAGTCGGGTGGACTTCAACTCCCAGAATTCCCCAGCCAGCATTGCTGGCCGCTGCCATGCAACGTAGCCATGCGTTACAATGGAGTCAATGCAAGGCAATGGGGAATTCTGGGAGTTGAAGTCATTTGAAGCTTGGCCACTTGAAGACGGGTGGACTTCAACTCCCAGAATTCCCCATTGCTTTGCATTGACTCCATTGTAATGCATGACTGCGTTGCATGGCACCGGCCAGCAATGCTGGCTGGGGAATTATGGGATTTGAAGTCCACCCATCTTCAAGTGGCTAAGCTTGACCAACACTGCACTGCCAACTCTCTCTGTGGTACTACTTGTTGCAGCCCCTAAAAATTAAACCCCCTTGTAGGATTGCATCTCTGTGTTTCATGTTCCTAATTCAGTTTCGCCATTGGGGAAAGGCACTTTGAGCCCCTCCTGATTTCTAGAAGGTAAAAAAGATGGCTTTGGTAGAGAGATGCGGGATCAGTTCCCCAAGAGACGAGGCGAGAAGCATGACTCAAGCCGAAAGCAATCTAAAGCGACAAGGAAATTATTCAGGCCGTCATTAATTATTAAAAATTAATTTCACAGGGGTGGTAGAGTAATTTGCAATCATATAAAAGAGAATATTTGTAGCTCGAGGTTGAACTGTGGGCTCTTTGGTGCTCTCTGAGCTTATTGGTTTTGTTCCAGATGTTCATTCCCCAACTAGGTAACATCATCAGTACTAGTAAGGGACTGGGGCTTGCTCTCATTTTATGCTAGTGGCTTGCCCTGTCAGTGTTGGTAGATGTGTTTCATTCCCAACTTGGTAACCTCAGTCCTGCATTGATGATATTACCTAGGTTGGTGATGAAACGTTTTAAAGAAAACCGCCAAGCTCAGAGAGCACCAGGGACCCCCAGAAAAACAATCAGTCTTGCATAGTGCTATTACAATATTCATCTTAATGAAAAATTAATAAAAAAACTTCCCCGCAGTCTGTTTCTTGTTCTGGTTTGCATCATGGGACTAACATGATTTCCAGGATAGAGGTTGCCCTGAATGTTCATTTTGGTTGTTGGTATTAGTTCAGCTAAAGAAGTTCTCATTATTTATAAAAGTCTGTTCTGTTAATGGGTACCATCTGGCTTCAGATGTCTTTAGAGTGCTGGACAACCAACAGAAGAAGTTTCCAGACAGGGAAATGCTGAGCTACAAGGCATATTTTTGGGGGAACCACTTGGTCTTAAAGCTTTATTCTAAGTTTGTTTCTTCTGCATAAAGCAAACTCAAAAACGAAGATTCTGCAGAAAAAACAATTACTACCAACCTGCCTTCCATTGAGGACCTGGTATACTGCACGAGTCAAAAAGAGGGCCGTGAAAATATTTACTGACCCCTCGCATCCTGGACATAAATTGTTTCAACTCCTACCCTCAAAACGACGCTATAGAGCACTGCACACCAGAACAAGTAGACACAAGAACAGTTTTTCCCCCGAACGCCATCACTCTGCTAAACAAATAATTCCCTCAACACTGTATTACTATTACTATTAATCTTCTTATTGTTCCTATCACCCATCTCCTCCCACTTATGACTAACTTGTTGCTTGTATCCTTACGATTTATATTGATTGTTTCCTAGTATGATTTGATTGCTTATTTGTACCCTATGACTATCATTAAGTGTTGTACCTTGTGATTCTTGACGAATGTATCTTTTCTTTTATGTACACTGAGAGCATATGCACCAAGACTAATTCCTTGTGTGTCCAATCACACTTGGCCAATAAAAAATTCTAATCTAATCTCTGAGCAAGCAAAAGGAATCCGACTTTTCTTGTTCATTTTCCTTCTGTGTCCCTTTCAGAATGTTATGTGGATTTTTTGCGGGAAGACTTTGATGTAAAGGCATATACCTCTCAATCCATCCACCAAGCTGTTATTGCTGAGCAATTAGCAAAGCTTGCTCAAGGGATCAGCCAGTTAGATAAAGAGCTCCACTTGCAAGTAAGTACCATTTGTATTACCAATTAAAGGTAGATGTGAAATAAAAGAATGATAAGAGTATTGCTTTCGATCTAAGTTATGGATGGGCATCACAATTTGTTGACAGTTCCAAATTAATGGAGCTAGGTACAGGTGTTCCATAAACATGAGATTGGTTGTTTTGGGACTGAAAAATGAGGTGTGAAGCTTTGGGCTAGTCTTGCATGAGCCACGGTGGTGCAGTGGTTAGAGTGTAGTACTGCAGGCTACTTCTGCTGATCACCGGCTGCCAGCAGTTTGGCAGTTCAAATCTCACCAGGCTCAAGGTTGACTCAGCCTTCCATCCTTCCGAGGTGGGTAAAATTGAGGACCCAGATTGTTGGGGGCAAAGATGCTGACTCTGTAAACTGCTTAGAGAGGGCTGTAAAGCACTATGAAGCGGTATATAAGTCTAAGTGCTATTGCTATTGCATGTTGTATTCATAAACCATGTTTTAGCATTGGGTTAGTATCGGTTCACTTTGAATGATATATTATGATCAATAGAGAGTTGTCAGGAAGTCTTACATTTAGCATGGCAGATGCAAATCCTGGACAGAATCATAAGAATTATGACACATGTTCTGTAAACGTTGCAATTTGACCACTCAGACATCAGATTCTATCCCATCTGTCAGTCCATCCATCCATCCATCGCAATAGCAATAGCAATAGCAATAGCACTTAGACTTATATACCGCTTTACAGTGCTTTCAGCCCTCTCTAAGCGGTTTACAGAGTCAGCCTATTGCCCCCAACAATCTGGGTCCTCATTTTACCCACCTCGGAAGGATGGAAGGCTGAGTCAACCTTGAGCCTGGTGAGATTTGAATGGCCAAATTGCAGGCAGCCGGCAGGCAGCAGAAGTAGCCTGCAGTACTGCACTCTAACCACTGCGCCACCGTGGCTCATATCCATCCATCCATCCATCCATCCATCCATCCATCCATCCACCTATCCATCCATTTGTCCATCCATCTGTCTGTGTGTCCAACCATCCAGCTATCCGTCCATCATCTGCCTGCCTGTCTCTCTGTCTATATCATCTATATCATTTATCTCTGTCTGTCTGTCTTTCTCTCTGTATCCATCCATCCATTCATTTGTCCATCCATCTGTCTGTCTATCCATCCACCCACCCACCTATCCATCCATCCATCCATCCATCCATCCATCCATCCATCTATCCATTCATTCATTTGTCCATCCATCTGTCTATCCGTCCATCCAGCTATCCATCCATCATCTGTATGTCTATTTACTGTATCTATATAATCTAGCTATATAATTTATCTGTCTTTCTGTCTGTATCTATCCATCCATCCATCCATTTTTCCATTCCTGTCTATCCATCCAGCTATCCATCAATCATCCATCTGTCTGTCTGTCTGTCTGTCTGTCTGTCTCTCTCTCTCTCTCTTCCTCTCTCTCTCTCCCTCTCCCTCTCTCTCTCTCTCTCTCTCTCTCTCTCTCTCTCATCTATCTATCATCTACCTATCATCTCTCTCTCTCTCTCTCTCTCCACTCACCTATCTATCTTCTACCTACCTGCCTATTTATGTAGTGTACATAGCTGCCTATCTTGCAATCATGAGTATTGGCAATCTACAGAACAATTAAAAACAGGTCTAAAATAATAAATAAAAATAATCAACATGAATGTAAACGGAGGAGAATGGACCAGTATATCCTATACATAATACCACCACCTTGTGGGCTCCCTATTTCCATGGGATCCCCAAGCCTGCTGGGAAATCCATGGTTTGACAGAGGCCAATAGGATTTTTTTAAAAATACTTCTAAAATATAAATTACTTTTTTTAACTTCTGATATTTTCACTTCTTAGGTAGTTGCAAGGCATGAGGACTTGCTGGCACAAGCGACTGGCATAGAATCTTTGGAAGGTAAGCAACTTGTGTTTATTATAAAATTTACTGAGCGCCTACAAATGTGCTTAAATGTAGGCCTTCTAATAAGGGTGCCTCAGTCTTATGTTCGAAATCATTGTTTCTCAACCTTATGAAGTTTAAACTGTGGACTTCAACTTCCAGAATTCCTCAGCCAGCCGTTGTAACTTTGAACGGTCACTAAATGAACTGTTGTAAGTCAAGGATTACCTGTATTCTGTTTTTGACCCCTTTCAAACATCAACGTGTTGTTCTTATTTATATTGCCAGCAGGTGGCGCAGTTCTTAACTGATTCCCTGCAGGTAACTTTTCTGCTGGTGTGGAAATACTGTTCTATATATATGGAAAACAACAGAGAATAATATTTGCAAGCAATCTATAATACAGATTTGGATAATAGCATTTTTCATGAGAAAGCGCTTACAGTACATGAACTAATAAATATAATTATGTCCCGAGAACATCTGTAGCTCAGGTTTGAACTGTGGGGCCCTTGCTTGGTTGTTTTCACGATTCATTACCAAGCAGGAAACGGCTTCAGAACTAGAGGGGGGAAAAAGGGGGTTTGCTCTTATTTTTATATACTAGTGACTAGTATACTACTTGCTCTGTCGTCTACATACTACTCAAAAGAGACAATTAAAAAGCCCAAAAGGAAACAAAAAGACCAAAAAATTCTCATCACCAGCAATCAACATCCACCTAAACCAAGATTAACACTAGACCAAGAATCAAGAAGTAAACAATATCCCAATCAAGGAACTGCCAATGCAGACAAACAAGCTATGGTAATAATAAACCACAACCTAATGAAGAAACCACTAACACTGCTCCATTGACAGGGCAAGACACTCGTTCTGACCTAGGCTTCCTGATTAAATAACACGGCACAAACGGCGTCTCACAAACCGCTTTTATTTGTAACGTCTGCTAATTATTTTCATTAGCAGTCATCATAAGTCCAAACAAAGTAAAGCAAGTCCGACTAAAGTCTTTCAAGGAAAGGCAGATAAAAGTCCTAACAAAGTAAAGCAAGTCCGACTAAAGTCTTTCAGGGAAAGGCAGATAACACACACGAACCTTGCTCTACTTTGGCAAACTGCCAAAGACCAATTTTTCACCACTTATATAGCCTATGGGAGGAGCCAATTATCCCCAGGCTTTACTCCCGAGTAGTCCTTCTCCTCTGTAACTGTTCTTGCCTTCTGGCAGCTCTGTGCCTACGCGCATTGAGAACAGGCTCCTCCTCTTCCTCTGCCTCGCTCATGTCAGTCTCTGGAGGTTCTGAAGGCGGGACAGACCTCCCCAATGGCCCTGGCTGGATCCCTGCCTCTGGCACCGAGTCTTCTCCAGACTCCAGGCCTGGCCCAGGTTCCTCCCCAGCCTCCTCGCTGTCCGACTCTGCTGCCAGCTCCGCAGGCCACTGGCGGACCACAAGAACACTGGAATATGAATATAGACAGAGAGCAAACCCTGTGCTAGCACTGATGATGTTACTTAGTTGGGTAATGAAACGTCTGCAAGAAAACCACCAAGCTCGGAGAGCACCAAGAAACCCACAATTTATTTTTCACAAACACAATGGGGCAGTAAAATCAGACATTACAAAGAACCTGAGAAGGGTCGAGAAGGAGGTGTGGGGTATTTTCAAAGAATCTGAACTGATGAATAACTTTCTGCCATTTAGAAAATGTTCAAGCCAGTAAAGCCAGAATTAACACAGTGTTGTGAAGTCCCATAACTAGCTACAGGGGGTCCTTGACTTACGACCACAATTGAGCCCAAAATATCCATTGCTGAGGAAGGCAGTTGTTAAGTGAGTTTTGCCTCCTTTTATGACCTTTCTGGCTCCAGTTGTTAGGCGAATCACTTCTATTGATAGTAACACCATTGTTACGTGAATCTGGCTTCCCCATTGGTTTTGCGTGTTAGAAGGTTGCAAAAGGTGATCGCTGCAACCGTCATATATACGAGTCAGTTGCCAAGCGTCTGAATTTTGATCATATGGCCATGGGGATGTTGCAACGGTCGTAAGTGTGGAAAACGTTCATAAGTCACTTTTTTCAGTGCCACTGCCACTTCAAACGGTCACTAAGCGAATGGTTGTAAGTTGAGGACTATACTTGTAAACGCTGCAGGATATTCTGGTTATTGACACCAAAAGCCTCTGAGAGATGTTGGAGGATCAGAAGGGGTTTGCTGTGCTCATCTGATTATTACTACTTGCTGTTTATATGTACACTGCGAGCCTATGAACCGGAGACAAATTCCTTGTGTGTCCGATCAGACTTGCTCTATAAAGGATTCCTATTCTATTTTATTCTATTTCTATTTCTATTTCTATTTCTATTTCCATATTTCTATTTCTATTTCTATTATTTCTATTCTTTTCTATTTCTATTATTTCTATTTCTATTCTATTTCTATTCTATTCCTACATTCCATTCCATTCCATATTTTCTATTCCATTCCATTCTATTTCTATATTCCATTCCAGTCCATTCTATTCTATTCTATTTCTACATTCCATTCCATTCCATATTTTCTATTCTATTCCATTCCATATTTTCTAATCCATTCCATTCCATTCTATTCTATTTCTACATTCCATTCTATTCCATTCCATATTTTCTATTCTATTTGATGCTATACTATGCCATGCCATGCCATGCTATTTTTTTTGTTCTGTTCCGTTCCGTTCTGCATTCCATTCCATTCTATTCTGTTCTACATTCTTCTCTTCTCTTCTCTTTCTCTTCTCTTCTCTTCTCTTCTCTTCTCTTCTCTTCTCTTCCCATTCCCCATTCCCCATTCCCCATTCCCCATTCCCCATTCCCCATCCCCATCCCCATCCCCATCCCCATCCCCATCCCAGGCTACAGCTATTTCAGCCTCCGAATTGAGCCAGTTTTCATACTGAAAATTTTAGTCAGTCCTGGAAAACGTATTAGGTGGCAAACCTAATACACACACTTTCCATTCTGTTAAATAATGCATGCTATTGAGTCTGAATCCTGTCTCCTTTATGTGTAAGTGAGTAAGCATTGACAAATGTGTGGGTTGACACATACTTACTGCCTCATGTCCGTATGCTGAGCCTTCTTGGGTCCATATATAGAATCGGACTCCTACAGAAAAATGACTTTATACTTGAGATGGCATCTGTAGCCTGAAAGGTACATCTGAAAAATGTGTGAAAATGTAATTATTGTAGCCCTCGTTGGGAGGAAAATACCAAAAGGGTCTTTTGATAACTGAATGCCATAAAAATGTTAGTGTTTTCCTGTTTTGCTTCAATTGGTTTTCTTTTTCCATTTGGAAATATAGCAATAGCAATAGCACTTAGACTTATATACCGCTTTACAGTGCTTTACAGCCCTCTCTAAGCGGTTTACAGAGTTAGCATATTGCCCCCAACAATCTGGGTCCTCATTTTACCCACCTCGGAAGGACGGAAGGCTGAGTCAACCTGGAATATATTTCTGCACTGTTACTAGCTTTTTGCAGATCTGTTCTTAAAAAATGAACTGTGCTTCCCTTAAGAATTGCTTTCTTTTAAGTAATTTCAAAATTACTTTTAAGTAAAAAAAATAAATACATCACCTTTACACGATACCCCAAATCTGTTCAATGTTACGAATTCTCAGCTCAACTGCCTTAACTACCAATCAGAATGGAGCCGTAAGGAGGGACCTTGGAGGTCTTCTAGTCCAACCCTCTGCTCAAGCAGGAGACCCTATACCATTGCAGACAGGTGGCTGTCCAGTCTCTTCTTAAAAACCTCCAGTGATGGAGCATCCACAGCTTCTGGTGGCAAGCAGTTCCACTGATTAATTGTCATGACTTTTAGGAAGTTTCTCCTTAATTCCAGGTTGCTTTTCTCCTTGATTAGTTTCCATCCATTGTTTCTTGTCCTGCCTTCTGATGCTTTTTATATTAACTTAGCAGGTCATTTAATCATAGAATACTCTTTTTTGGCTTAATCTTAATCAATCTTGGCAACTTTTAAGATGCGTGGACAGAGGTGGTATTCACTTATCTTCCCTACTGGTTCGCAAATGTGCACGCCTGCGCCCCGTCCGCACATGCGCCCGGCCTCCAAAATGTGGCTAAATAGGACAGCATTATATCTGGACACCGCAGTCGCTGCTACCGGTTCGCCCGAACCGGTCCGAACCGACTGAATACCACCTCTGTGCGTTGACTTCAACTCCCAGAATTCCCCAGCCAGCACTGACCTACTGGATATCACACCTAAACACAATCCACTGACCTTTGTTTAAATACAGTATCCATTTCATCCGGTAACTGGTTGAGGATTGCTTGTAGACATTCAAGGATATTTTTTTTTTTTCTGTTAATGGAAAGCTTGAAAAATTCTGGATTGTCCCTCCGGGCTTTAGATTCTGAGCGGCGGGGTTTGAACAGACCGACTGCCTAGGACAGGGGTCAGCAACCTGCGGCTCTGGAGCCGCATGTGGCTCTTTCATCCCTCTGCTGCGGCTCCCTGTTGCCGGTCGGCTCCACAATTGATAGGGCTTTTGGTTAGGACAGGTAGAGGAAAAAGGATGCTGCGCTAGGAGGAGACTCTATGGTGGGGGAACCGGACTTCCGGTCGGCTCCAGAATTGAACGGGGGGCTTCCGGTTAGGACCTTTGTGGCTCTTTGAGTGTTTAAGGTTGCCGACCCCTGGCCTAGGATTTAGCTTCTTCTGATGGGTCCCCGTTCCAGATCCAGCAGCTGAATATTTTTATTTACATAAATGAAACACATACATAATGCTTGGATTCTTAATGCATGAGTGTTTGCCTTGATGTCCAGCTGCCAGGGGCTGAGACAGGGGTAAAATGCTTCCGGTTCGGGTGTGCCTGCCGGTGGTCGGAGAGCCAGTAGCGACGGCAGCGTGAGGCTTCGGCCACCCGCCTGGACGCCGCCATTTGGGTTCTTTTACCCTCTGCACATGCGCAAAGCGTTCTGCGCATGCGCACAGGGTAAAAGAACCCAAATGGCGGCATCCGGGCGGGTGGGCAAAGCCTCGCGCTGCCGTCGCTACCGGCTCTCCGACCACCGGCAGGCACGCCCGAACCGGGAGCATTTCACCCCTGGGCTGAGACACTGGTTAAAAATAAAAATAGAAATAAATTTAGAAGGCATCACACTGCTTGGCTGTCCATTTTGACAACAATTTTATTTCCGGAATATATTTACAATGAGATTTTGATGATTTAAGTTTAATCAACTTGCTATTATATTTGGTTGCATCGCCTCCAGTAGGGATTTATTTATTTTTTATTTTTTTGCTAATCAGGAACAATTCTGGGTGCTCTCATTTTTGAATATAAACGAAGTGGGCCGTAGTATGTAGAAAGATTAATCCGTCGAATTGCTTATTTTCCTCTTCACCTATTTGATGGATGCCATCCCCTCACCCAAAAGATCCAACCGCCGTTCTTTTTCTGTCAACAGTTGGACCCGAACGCTGCCAGCAAAGCCTTGTAAAATGCACCATCGCAGCTATTAATAGTAAGAGCTGTCAGTAGACCAAGGTGCCTGAGTAACCGGGTTCATATTTTTTAGCCCTGCTGTTAACAGCCACTTGTCTTGTGTGATTGACGGTTCTGGACTGAGATGAGGTTTGGATTCGAGTGCATCGCAGGGTTTTTTCCCAGTCACAGGGGAATTTCTGGTGCTCTCTGAGCTTGCTTGTTTTTTTGCAGACGTTTCATGATCCTAACTAGGTATTATCGTCATTAGCACTGGTGATGTTACCTAGTATGGTAATGAAACGTCTGCAAGAAAACAAGCAAGCTCAGAGAGCACCAAGGACCCCTCATGTCAACCCTGAGCTACAAATATTATCTCTTATTGCCTCTATCTATATCAGGGGTGTCAAACTCAAGGCCTGGGGGCCAGAGCCACCCTGGAAACAGTGAAGGACTGGTCTGTTGTGCCTCTGCCAGTGAAAACGGAGCTCTGAAGGGCCGTACACGGCCGCACCCACCCGAGCTCCGTTTTCGCTGGCAGAGGGTTGCAGGAGGCTGTCGCAGCCGAAAACGGAGCTCGGGAGCCTGTTTTCACTGGCAGAGCGCTCGTGCCACCACAGGCGCCCCCGACACGAGTGACATTGAACTGGCCATGCCCACCATGGCCACGCCCACCCCGGCCCCCAACGTCAAACACAGCCCTGATGCAGCCCTCAATGAAATTGAGTTTGACACCCCTGATCTATTTCTATCTATCTATTGGTTCTTCTATCTATCTATCTATCTATCTATCTATCTATCTATCTATCTATCTATCTATCTATCTATCTATCTATCTATCTATCTATCTATCTATCTATCTATCTACCTACCTACCTACCTACCATCTACCTATCTATCCATGTATCATCAATCCATTACCTATCTATCTCTACTATACTATCTATCTACTATTGGTACTGTCTAGCACTGATGATATCACCTAGTATGGTAATGAAACATCTGCAAGAAAATAAGTAAGAGAGCACCAAGGATTCCTCATTTCAACCCTGAGCTACAAATATTCTCCTTTATTGCCTATCTA
>QLTV01003131.1:2165793-2177718 GCA_003457575.1 Thermophis baileyi | reverse complement strand
TATATATATAATATATGACATTTTATGGAATTCGTGGAAACCAAATTGAAAATAGTATTTAGCATTATGGACATCCACTGATAATCTTTTTAAAAAACCTGACATAATATTAAAAATTGCTGTGTGTCGATCATCGTTAATTGTTGATAGTTGTTGTGGGGTTTTTTGTCAAAAAAATCTCGTGTTTCTCAGAATTAATGTCCTCTTTTCTCCAGCTTCGTGCTATTATATTGTGATTAATGGACATAATTTTCACTTTTTTCAATTCCTCGCAGTAGACTGTACATTTGTTAAGTGAATTTTGCTCCATTTTATGACCTTTCTTGCCACAATTGTTAGGAGAATTGATCGTAACACGGTGGTTAAGTGAATTTGGCTTCCCCGTTGACTTTGCTTGTCAGAAGGTCACAAAAGGGGATCACTGCAGCCGTCATAAATATGAGTGAGTGGCCAAATGTCTGAAGTTTGATCACGTGTCGAAGGGGAACAGTTGTAAGTGTGAAAAATGCTCAAAAGTCACTTTTTTCAGTGCTGTTGTAAGTTCGAACGGTCATTAAATGAACTGTTGTAAGTTGAGGACTACCTGTAGCAAGGAGTAGGAAGTAAGCTTTATAAAAAGAAGCATTATTTCTTTATGTACTATCTTAGTTCTGCTGTATTTCCCTTTAGCACTTTTAAAAACTCTAGGTCCCCTTGATATCGTGCCTAAAATAGCCTTAACAGATTTAACAGATTAACAGAGTTGGAAGGGACCTTGTAGGTCATCTAGTCCAACCCCCCGCCCAAGCAGGAGACCCTCCACCATTTCTGGCAGATGGCTGTCCAGTCTCTTCTTGAAAGCTTCCAGTGATGAAGCTCCCGCAACTTCCGAAGGCAACTTCTGTTCCATGGGTTGATTGTTCTCACTGTCAGAAAATTTCTCCTTATTTCTAGGTTGAATCTCTCCTTGTTCAGTTTCCATCCATTATTCCTTGTCCCCCCTCCTCTCTGTGGCAGCCCCTCAAATATTGGAAGGCTGCTATCGTGTCTCCCCTGGTCCTTCTCTTCACTAGACTAGCCAGGCCCAGTTCCTGCAACCGTTCATCTTATATTTTAGCTTCCAGTCATCCAATCATCTTGGTTGCTCTTCTCTGCACTTTTTCTAGAGTCTCAACATCTTTTTTATAGTGTGGTGACCAAAACTGGATGCAGCATTCTAGGTGTGATCTTACTAAGGCTTTATAGAGTGGTATTAGTACCTCACGTGAACTTGATTGTATCCCTGTGTTAATGCAATTTAGGATTGCATTGGCTTTTTTGGCTGCCGCCACACACTGTTGGCTCATATTTAATTGGTTGTCCACTTAGACTCCAAGGTCCCTCTCACAGTTACTGCTATTAAGCCTGGTGTCTCCCAATCTATATGGGTACTTTTGGTTTTTCTTGCCTAAGTGTAAGACTTTACTTTTCTCTACATTGCATTTCATTTTGTTAGTTAAGGCCCAGGGTTCAAGTCTGTCAAGATCCGTCTTAAGATGATAATTGCGGTTAAACATTGCAAAATTGACAAACCTTAACATTTCAGGCTTGTACGGCAAGCTTAACGCAATTGTGTGTTACCCGTGTCCATTCAAGTGCATCAACCATTGTCAGAGCTCTTAACAATAGCTTTGTCCTAAATTTTTATTTCTGCTTGGTCTCCTCTTTGACGTCTCCTGGCTTCTAAGTAGTTCTGAAAGCTGTATTATATATTTCCCCGCCAAGCCTGCCACTGTCTCCCTGTTTAATGACGAAGAACTGGCTTCATTGATCCTTTTCTAGGCTGCATCTACCATCAGTTAAAGTAAAATCATGGTCTTTCCTTTCACAGCTAGCCCTGGACTTCACTTAGCGACCGTTCAAAGTTACCACGGCACTGAAAAAAGGCGACTTAGGACCACTTTTCGCACTTAACGACCGTTGCGGCATCCCCGTAGTCACCTGATCAAAATTCAGACGCTTGGCATCTGACTCATATTTATGACCGTCCCGGGGTCACGTGATCCCCTTTTGCGATCTTCCGAACGAGCCAAGTCGATGGGGGAAGCCAGATTCCTTTAACAACCGTGTTACTAATGTAACAACTGCAGCGATTCGCTTAACAACGGTGGCAAGAAAGTTCGTAAAATGGGAAAATTTAACAAATGTCTCACTTAATAACAGAAATTTGGGGCTCGATTGTGGTCATAAGTCGAGGACTACCTGTATTTCTCTTTCTAATCTCCTCTTGGGAGGTTACATTAACTGAAAGGTATGAGAAGCATATTATAAAATACAGAAAACCGTGATGGAACCGGACAGAGTGTTTTTCACTCGGCAATTTTAGTTTTAAAAAAAAAGAGTGGTGCGGTGGCCTAGAGGTGGAGCTCTCGCCTCACAATGTGAGTTCGATCCTAGGTAAAGGCAGATAGTTCTCTCTCTGGGCACAATGAGAATATATCTGCTGAAACAAAACTCCGCATTGCCGACAGGAAGGGCATCCGGCCATTAAAACACTCTGCTAGCTCCATTCAGTTGCTCAGACTCCACCCTACAAGGGATTAAGGGATCGTTCAGTGATGATGATGAATTTTAGTTAAAAATAAAAATAGTAATGGGGCTCTCTTTTCTTCGTGTTCCTTTCCTTGCCAGATTTGTTTGTTTGGCTGTTGATATTCCAGGCTTGTGACAGCAGGACCGCTGATTTACTTTGAAGGGACAAAATCCTCATACAAAACAGCAGCCTGTATAAAATCACAAGTGACTAAAAGCAGCTTTAAAAAATAAATAAATCTGCTTTTAGAATAATTTTATAGCTGGGATCTTTCAAACTGCCTGCCTTTTAAAACCCTATGGATCTTTGAGAAGGTGTCAGATACCAAAACATGTAGGAAAGATCGACCAACTTCATTCACTTATTTGTAGAATTCACACCCTGCCTTGGAAAATACTATAAAATGCAATTCTTGCATAGTTCAGTTCTCGTACTCTTTTGAGTTTTTCCATCCTTCGTGCGATTTGTATGTTTGTGCATCTTAGGCAAGCTCAGTTACTCCAATTACACATTAAAGGAGAAAAGGGTTTTCTTTAAATAACGGATTAAAATCGTGATGTTAATTACCATGGAAGAAAATCCCTCTCTTTATAATTGCATAATTTATTCAGTGATGCAAACAATTAAAATGTACTGGTTTGGAACGAAATTGAGCCATTATGGTATCGAGGAACTTAATCCAAATCCTGTCGTGTGTAGTCCACATGTTTTGTAGCGCTGAATGGGTTTAGAACCACAATTGTGCTGTGAATGATTTATACTGGTGGCTCCATACACATAATTAAAGTCATTAAGCGAGTTCATTTAGCTGAAGATTTAATTGCAGAAAACTAGTCGGTGGAAAGGTGCCACTTCTCCCTGACATGTATTTGAAAGTCACGCTACGCTGGTAATTGATGTACAAGCTCTGGCTTTTGAAGTGTTACTGCGAGGAATAAATTGGGAGCATCCACTTCGGTTTGACATTCGGAGTGTGGTATTTAATCTCCACGGTTGAATCTCGAAACGGTGAGCGACACGCACAAAATAAATAAGATCAGGCTTGAGATTTCTGATCCTGACCAGTTTGGATGAACTAATCCTGATTTAGATGAAATAGAAAACGGATTAGTGAAGACTGCTATGGTGTTGGTCTCCTTGTGAATGAGAAAGGGAAGGGAAGGGGAAGGGAAGAAAGTGAAAAGGAAGGGAAGGACGGAGTGAAAGGGAAAGGGAAAGGAAGGGGAAGGGAAAAGGGAAAGGAAAGAGGAAAGGAAGGGAAAGGAAAGGGAAAAGGGAAAGGAAAGGAAACAGAAATGAAACTGGAATGGGAAAGGAAGGGAAAAAGGAAAGGAAATGAATGGAAATGGGAAAGGAAAGGAAATGGAAATTCAACATTAAGGCACCTGCTGGGGGAACACCCCATGTTAGCTGGTCATTTGCATCCTTTTAGAGAGTCATTGAGGCGAAAATGAGGACACAGACAAACCTCCAAGTGGCCTCAAAGACTCTCTAAAAAGAATGCAAATGACCAGCTGTCTGCAAGGAATATAAATCCTTCCATTCCCCACCCTCCAGTCAGAGCTGAAGAAGCTTCTTGGATGAGAAGTGAAACATCTTCAAAGAAAAAGCAAGAAAGTCCAGTTGCCTCCTGAAAAAAGCACCTTTGAGGCTCTCATGGTGTGTTTGACCAACAGTGTACACTAGATACTATCAAGTCATAAACCGAACCACCGTGTGGATCGAGCTTGTATTCTAAGTCCAGTAAGCATGGGATGTTTCCCCAGCAGGTGCCTTAATGCTGAATAATCATGAATCATTTAGAATAGAATAGAATAGAATAGAATAGAATAGAATAGAATAGAATAGAATAGAATAGAATAGAATAGAATAGAATAGAATAGAATAGAATTGGAAGAGACCTTGGAGGTCTTCTAGTCCAACCCCCTGCTTAGCCAGGAAACCCTATAACATTTCAGACAAATTGTCAGCCCTGTCGTTGGGGGTGTTACTTGGAACCCTGACACAAATGGTTATCCAATCTCTTCTTAAAAAATTCCAGCGTTGGAGCATTTACAACTTCTGGAGGCAAGTTGTTCCACTAATTAATTGTTCTCACTGTCAGGAAATTTCTCCTTAGTTCTAGGTTGCTTCTCTCCTTGATTAGTTTCCATCGCATTTGCTTCTTGTCCTGCCTTCAGGTGCTTTGGAGAATAGCTTGACCCCCCTCTTCTTCGTGGCAGCCCCTGAGATATCGGAACACTGCCATCATGTCACCCCCTAGTCCTTCTTTTCATCAAACTACTAGACATACCCAGTTCCAGCAACCGTTCTTTATATGTTTTAGCCTCCAGTCCCCTAATCATCTTTGTGGCTCTTCTCTGCACTCTTTCTAGAGCAGCGGTTCTCAACCTGTGGGTCGCGACCCCTTTGGGGGTCGAACGACCCTTTCACAGGGGTCGGCTAAGCGCGTGCTAGCCCGCCATCTTAGTGACTGGCAACGCGCACGCGTGGGGAGGGGGCGGGGAGGGGGTCGTGGCGGCGGGGCGGGGGTCGCGGCATTAGGAAGGTTGAGAACCACTGGTCTAGAGTCTCCACTCATTAAACTAGACATACCCAGTTCCTGCAACCGTTCTTCATATGTTTTAGCCTCCAGTCCCCTAATCATCTTTGTTGCTCTTCTCTGCACTCTTTCTAGAGTCTCCACATCCTTTTTACATCGTGGCGACCAAAACTGGACGCCGTGTTCCAAGTGTGGCCTTACCAAGGCCTGATAAAGCGGTATTAACACTTCCCGTGATCTTGATTCTATCCCTCTGTTCATGCAGCCTAGAACTGTGTTGGCTTTTTTGGAATATCGAATAACACACGCTAAATTCAGTGTTTTCCTCCCAAGGCTGCTTGCGACCTGCTGAGGAGGGTAATACGGATCTTGTATCTCAGCAAAAGACTTCAAGGCCAGATCCAAGGTGGAAGTCGGGAGATCACCAAAGCTGCTCAGAGTCTCAATGAACTCGGTGAGTCCAGCGGGCTTTTTTTTTTTTTTTTTTTTTTTTTTTTTAAGATCGTATGTTTGCTAATTGTGTGTGTTTTCTTCAGAAAAAAAATCTCAAAACGATTCGAGGTGGCTTTTCTTTTCTTCGAAAAATCGGGCCAAATCTTCCGAGTCTTCGGAAGTTAGCCGTACTTAACGTTTCGTTGTATGTCGTGGGAACAGAAAAGAAGCTTGTCTGATTGATTTTAGATATTGTGAATGTTGCTGGCATGCTATACAGGTCTAGTCCTCTACGTAGGACCACAATCGAGGCGAACATGTCTATCGCTAAGCGAGGCATTTGTGAAGTGAGTTTAGCCCCCATTTTACGACCTTTCTTGCCCCAGTTGTTAAGTGAATCACTGTGGTTGTTAAATTAATAACACGGTTGTTAAGTGAATCTGGCCTCCCCGTTGACTTTGTCAGAAGGTCACAAAAGGGGATCACATCACCCCGGGACGCTGCAACCGTCATAAATATGAATCAGTTGCCATGCCTCTGAATTTTGATTGCGTGACCATGGGGATGCTATAACGGTCGTAAGTGTGAAAAAGGCCATAAGTCACTTTTTTCAGTGCCATTTTAACTTTGAACGGTCATTAAATGAACGGTTGTAAGTCGAGAACTACCTGTACAGCTGATTTTTTTTTTTAACAAAGAAAAATCATGAAAAGGAATTTCTGTAACAACTTCGTGGAACTTCCTTTGCACAAAGATTCATCTTTGTCAATTTCTCAGCTATCGTGGCCTTCATTTTAACTGCGGATTATTGATGTGGTGTCATCGAAAACTGACAGCTCACACTGATGAGAATTGCAAGTGTGTCTTTTTGTCGCTCTGCAGGTTCTTAGGGAAAAGAATGTTTGAAGGACCTTGAAACAGAAGTTAATGTGTCTGAGTTGGGTGTGGTGTTGAATTGTAAACTTTAAAACTTGAGTATAATAAGAAAGCAAAGGGGCTCTACATTTTCAACAGATCAAAATAATTCTCTTAAACCAAGTTAGTCCAGGGGTAATATGTTTATCAATTTGCAGTGAATGATGAACGAAGTCATATTGAATGTACGTTTCTTGCTTGCTCTTATTCTTGTGCACACAAAAATCCTTCCAAATCTATTTTGGTAGGCTTCTGGGAAAACGTTGCTCCTCGTGGTACAATTTTATACAAATTAACTTAAATTTTAATTTTCCTTTAAAAGTCTTTAAAATGGCTTTACTTATCCTAAATAATAAATAGCTGTTTAGTCACTGCTCTGTTGAAAGGGAAATCTTAATGAGATCAGGATTTCTAGCTTTAGCTTTGAGATTGTCTCAGAACAAACTTTTAATGTACATATTTTGTCTTCATTAGTATAGAATTTATTCTTGAATGCGAAGCAAAGGCTCTTATTCATTCCTTAATTAGATAGCTACTAGAGCCTGTTGTATGAGATTTTTCCTTAGATCTCATAATTTGCTACATTTTAATGAAAGAAGAATAGAATAGAATAGAATAGAAGAATAGAATAGAATAGAATAGAATAGAATAGAATAGAATAGAATAGAATAGAATAGAATAGGAGTTGGAAGGGACATTGGAGGTCTTCTAGTCCAACCCCCTGCTCAGGTAGGAAACCCTACACCATTTCAGACAAATGGTTGTCCAATCTCTTCTTAAAAACTTCCAATGTTGGAGCAAAGAATATTATTCTTTGAACCTCTGTCTCTCCTTCCTTATGAAGAACATAAAAATAATCTTTTTATTTTTCATCGTCCCTGTTACGAAATAATTCAGTCATGATATCACAGGGGTTTTCTGGACATCCACAGAGCATGATTTAAAAAAAAAAAAATCAAGATGGCAGCCGCAATGGTGTGATTTCTCTCCTTTTTATGTGCAATGGGCAGAGCCTTTATTGTGGTGGCCATCTTGATTTTTTAAAACCATATCCCACAGATACTGATTAGTTGCTTCTATGAGTGCGCCATTGATTTTATTCCTGGCAGTTTTTCTTAGGAAAGATTAACACAGAAGTGAAATTGACAGCCTTCAATGTTTTCTAATGGAGCATCTGCGGAATATAGGCTGTGAGCCAGGGGTGAAATGCTCCCGGTTTGCTCGTACCTGTCAGTCGCCATAGAGCCGGTCGCCAAGGTAGCGCGAGACGCCGCCCACCCGCCCGGAGGCCGCCATTTGGGTTCTTTTACCCTCTGCGAATGCACAGAGCGCTTTGCGCATCCGCAGAGGGTAAAAGAACCCAAATGGCGGCGTCCGGGTGGGTGGGCGGCGCCTCGCGCTACCTTGGCGACCGGCTCTACGCCGACCAACAGGTACGAGCAAACCGGGAGCATTTCACCCCTGCTGTGAGTTCAATCCTAGCTAGAGGCAGATATTTCTCTCTCTCGCCACGATGAGAATATATCTGCTGCATATAGCTCTGCATTGGCGACAGGAAGGGCATCTGGCCAGTAAACACTCAGCTCCATTTAGTTGCCCAGACTCCACCCCGCAAGGGATTATGGGGTCATTAAAAGATAATGATGATGATAGGCTGATGGATGCTTTCTAACGTTCTGTGCAAAATAATCCTCACTGGGTAGTTTGAGCCCGCAGCATTTTAGAATGGACGTGAAATGGGGTTGGGTATTGCAAAATTAGCATAACCTTGAGTAAATTTTATTGTGGAACACAAAATACATCTTTAAAACACGGAATGGTTTGGGTAAGATCAAAGATATAGGAGAGCCAGTTTGGTCCAGTGGTTAAGGCACCAAGCTAGAAAGCGGGAGACGGGGGTTCTAGGCCCGTCTTAGGCATGAAAGCTGGCTGGGTGACCTTGGGCCAATCACCAGCAGATGGGGAGTTCTAGTCCCGCCTTAGCCATGAAAGCCAACTGGGTGACGTTGGGCCAATCACCAGGAGACGGTGAGTTCTAGTCCCACCTTAGCCATGTAAGCCAGCTAGGTGACTTTCTCTCAGCCCAACCCACATCACAGGATTGTTGTTGTAGGAAAACTATGAGGAGGAAAGTGTGTTGGATATGTTCACCACCTTAAGTTATTTATAAAAATAATAAAGGCAGGATACAAATAAATAAATATGATTAATATGGAATAGATAGTAGCCAAACAACCTTGGCTTTTCTTGTTGTCTTGGACTGAGGTTTTTGATTTGGCAAAACATTTTGGCTTATCAACTCCAATTTGCTTAGAAATAGGAACAAGCAGTTTAGCAGTGTATAAAAACCACATTTCTGGACTGAAACATTGATATATACGCATGGAAGAATCAGGGGTGGGCTGCTGGGGGTTTGCAGGGGTTCGGGAGAACCTCTAGCTAAGATTCTGTGCAGTTCGGAGAACCCCCAAATCCCACTCCTGGCTGGCCCTGCCCACCCGCCCCGCCCCTCCCAGGAGTCCCCACGCGGCCCGTTTTGGATGCAGGTAAGTGCAGGGCGTGCGCGGAGGCTCGGGGAGGGCGAAAAAAGGGCCTACTGGAAGTTCGGGAAGGGTGGAAACGTTTTCGCCCTCCCGGAGGCTCAAGGAAAGCCTCCGGAGCCCGGGGAGGGCAAAAATGCCCCCCACCACCACCGCCATGGTCCAGGAGGCCGACTAGGCCACACCCACCATGGCCACGCCCACCCAGCAGCCGGGCAGAGAACCCCTTGCTAAAAATTTTGAAGCCCACCCCTGGGAAGAATCCTTTAAAACACGCAAATTCATTCCTGTTAGCCAAACAGAAATATAGGAAGAATTAAAAATAATTACAATTTAGAAAATTCTTATTGTACAGTAGTCTTTCACTTATTTAAAATCAAACTTCTCTCAGGCTGAGTTTAATATAAAAACGGGGAAAAAACATAATATCCTTCTGATGAAAACTACTTGTAAAGGCATCTATTGTGGCTCAAAATAATAGAGTATCTTGAACTCACATAGCTGGTGGCTACTTGGGGCACACAGCTATAATCTTAAGCTTATAATTATAATTGAGAAAAAGTTTTCAGTTTATTGTCAGAAACCTGAACACTGTGCCCAAATAAGGCGTCGAATAGGCCTTACCGATGTGCACTATTTCTCCGGCCCAAACTTTAAAGACAAAGCTTTACATATTTACAGCAAAAGAGACTTTTTTCTTTTTTGAAAAGTGAGCACTATTTTAAGGCTTTTCTTGTTAGAAAATATTTACTTAAAGGTATATTGGAGGACAGAGTATTGACAAAATTATAACCATTATTTTACAAACTGCCATGCAACACACGTCTCAAATAATGAGGAAAATAAATACACCGTTTCTGGTCTGTCTGAAACGCACGTCATAGTCTGGCTTATATTTTCTCTCCCTTGTTGTTGTTGTTTTTTTAAAAAAATCTCTGTATTTGGCAGTCGTGGTTTATCCTTGACTTTCCCCCCCCCCTTAAATAATCCAGCGGATACGGGAATCTAGTCCGTGACGACTTGAGGTACTAAACACTTCTGCCTCACTTCGTTGTCTTCAAAAGTGATGGCCTTGCTTCTCTTGGGCTCGATCCAGGAGTTGTGTATCACAGCACTGTTCGGAATTGGATCCGCTTCCACAATGGAAACGACTCGTTTCTTCATTTTGCTTTTCAAAACTTTTTGAAATTTTTGTCTGGTGAAGGCGTACAGGAGAGGATGAAAAATGGTTGTCCCGTAGGCCATGACCAGGAAGCACAACCTCAGTTTTACCAAAAGGTCACTTGGTCCCAAACATAAAATGATTGTGTTTAGAACGGTGATTGGTGTCCAACAGAGAAGAAAAGTGGAAATGATCAACAGCGACATGCGGAAGACTCTTTTCTGTCGTTCGCGGCGTTCCCGGTGTCTCTTCACCGCCCGCCGTAGAGCAATGATAACCGAAACGGAAGTCCTTACGCCGAAAACCACATGTCTCCCTCCGCTGGCATGCGGCGTCTCGGTGGGTTCCTGTTGGGTAGCCAAGGAAATGGTCTTCTTTTTGGCTTTCTTCTTCTGCGCTGTGGAAAACCTGGTGCCGATGCGGATGTTGAGCGCCTGAAGTATTTTGCTGTACGTGATGAGCATCACGACCACGGTGAAGAAGAAAGTGGGAATTTGCACCAACAGGTGATAATACATGCCCAGTTCGGTGTGGTACTCGTTGGCGCTGACGCACAACAACGTCTTGTTTTCCCAAGTGTTGGCGCTGTGGGAGCTGAAGAAGTTGACCTCAATGAAAGGGATCAAGAAGGAGAAGAAAGAGACAACCCAGATCGACGTCATGAGGATCACGGCCCTTCCCATCGTCAAGATCCGGTTGGCGGGTTTCACGGAGATGTCGTAGCGGTCCAGCGTGATGGCAAAGACGTTGATGGCGGTGGACACGCTGGCGAACGACACGCACGCCTCGTGGAAGCAGCAGATGAGTGCAGAATTGTTCTCCAGCGGTAGCAGAAGGATGACGATGGTCAGGGGGATGCACCCCAGGCAAATGATGACGTCGAGAACGTGAAGGTTCATCGTAATAATATTACTGACCGAGTTGATTAAATTGGATTTCATACAGTATAGTACCAATACGGTGAGGTTGCTGCCCAGCCCGAGGACGATTTCTAACATGAGGAATCCGGTGAGGGAAACTTGAAAGCTCAGTGGGTAAGACAGTGGCTGGTACATATTGGGCTCAGAGTCACTGATGGCATCACGAACAGTCATGTTAGATTCAGACTGCATGCTGGCTTCTGGGACGGAAGAGAAACACATCCTTTCTCCCAAGTTTCTCTTGCTCTGAAAGAAGAGAGAGAAGTTAGGAAGCGGATTGATTTGGGGCGCGCGCTCTCTCTCTCTCTCTCTCTCTCTCTCACTCTCTTTTTAAAATTTTACTTATCTGCAGAAAATAATTTCCTTAGTTTCACCAGCAGATATACACTGCTACCTGGTTTCAGAAATTAGAGATGGTACAAAAGAAATGCTACTCTTTTTTAATGACAAGGAGCACGTTTGTGGTGCATATTAAAAGCATGCTTAGCTTTGAATTCCATGTTTAGTGAAGGTAGGTAAAGGATGGATGGATGGATGGATGGATGGATGGATGGATGGATGGTGGATGGATGGATGGATGGATGGATGGATGGGAGGGCAGGCGGGCAGGCAGGTGGGCGGGCAGGCAGGCAGGCAAGAAGGAAGGAAGGAAGGAAGGAAGGAAGGAAGGAAGGAAGGAAGGAAGGAAGGAAGGAAGGAAGGAAGGAAGGAACCATGGTGGCACAGTGGTTAGAGTGCAGTACTTCAGGCTACTTCTGCTGATTGCTGGCTGTAGTTCGGCAGATCAGATCTCACCAGGCTCAAGGTTGACTCAGCCTTCCATCCTTCCGAGGTGGGTAAAATGAGGACCCAGATTGTTGGGG
>QLTV01003131.1:2151583-2163611 GCA_003457575.1 Thermophis baileyi | reverse complement strand
TCGCCAAGGTAGCGTGAGGCCCCGCCCACCCACCCGGACGCCGCCATTTGAGTTCTTTTACCCTCTGCCCATGCGCAAAGCGTTCTGCGCATGCGCAGAGGGTAAAAGAACCCAAATGGCAGTGTCCGGGCGGGTGGGCGAAGTCTCCCGCTTCCGTGGCTACCGGCTGTCCGGCGACCCGCAGGCACGGCCGAACTGGGAGCATTTCCAAGATGGCGGGCTAGCGCGCGCGGCGACCCCTGTGAAAAGGTCGTTCGACCCCCAAAGGGGTCGCGACCCACAGGTTGAGAACCGCTGCTTTAAGGAAATTTTTAATTGCTACCAGAGATTGCTTTTATATTATCAAATTATAGAGTTGCATTAAGCAAGAGATCACAACATATTTTTGTTACCTAATTAGGCAGGGAGGCATGTTTCTGATAGTGGTTCTGTTGTCGACAGAGTGAAGTAGGTGATATACATTTGTCTATTTCAGGGGTCCCCAAACTTGGCAACTTTAAGACTTGTGGACTTCAACTCCCAGAATGCTATGCTGGCTGGAGAATTCTGGGAGTTGAAGTCCACAAGTCTTAAAGTTGCCAAGTTTGGGGACCCCTGGTCTATTTGTTCTAAAGTCCAACATAAAAGTCTGGACCTTAATTTGGTGAAATAATAATTTCAACATTAGACTTTAGGCTGTGGCCACACCTTCAGCATTTTATTATAACAGTATGAAATATTTCTATCAGAGGCCTGGAAATAACTTTTTTTAAAAAATATGCTCAGCATATTAAATTGGGCCCTCTAATGTTTGTTTATATTTTGATCCCACTGAAATAAGAGGAGCTTCTACAAAAAAAACATACAGGTAGTCCTCGACTTACGACCACAGTTGAGCCCATAATTTATGTTGCAAAGTGAGACCTTTGTTAAGTGAAATTTGTCCCATTTTATGACCTTTCTCGCCACAGTTGTTAAGTGAATCACTGCAATTGTTTAGTGAGTAACACGGTTGGTTGTTAAGTGAATCTGGCTTCCCTCATTGACTTTGCTTGTCAGAAGGTCGCAAAAGGGGATCACGTGACCCCGGGGACACTGCAACAGTCATAAATACGAGTCATTTGTCAAGCATCTGAATTTTGATCATGTCACCACGGGGATGCCGCAACGGCCATAAGTGTGAAAAACGGTCATTTTTTTCCAGTGCGGTTGTAACTTCGAATGGTCACTAAGCGAACCGTTGTAAGTCGAGGACTACCTGTATGTGTAAGTTTGCAAAATGCAAATTTGACTTATTTGCTCTGCCATTCTTATTCAAACAATTAACATTAGTACAGGTAGTCCTCGACTTACAACAGTTCGTTGTTACAGCGGCACTGAGAAATGTGACCTATGACCGTTTTTCACCCTTATGACTGTTGTAGCATCCCTATGGTCACGTAATCAGAATTCAGATGCTTGACAAATGACTCATACTTATGACGGTTGCAGTGTCCCAGGGTCACGTGATCCCCTTTTGCGACCTTCTGAGAAGCAAGGTCAATGGGGAAGCCAGATTCACTTAACAACCGTGTTGCTAACTTACCAACTGCAGTGGTTCACTTAACAACTGAGGCAAGAAAGTTCACAAAATGGGGCAAAACTCACTTAACAAATGTCTCACTTAACAACAGAAATGTTGGGCTCAATTGTGGTCATAAGTCGAGGTTCAATTAACATAAACCAAAGGAATGAGACATTGGAATTATTACAATACTCAGAGGTATTTCTTAAAGGCAGGGATTTCTTCACGTTGTAACTTGGGGCGTAAAAATAAACAGAGAATAACCATGACTTATCGCCACTTAGTGGGGGCTTAGTCACGACAATAGTCATACTAAATGTGCCGTAAATTGTGTTGTTTTGCCCCGGATGACAAGAAACTGAGAGAGAGAGACAGATACAGGTTATCCTTGGCTTAACTACCACGATCAACCCCAAAATTTCTGTTGCTAAGTGAGACATTGGCTGAGTGAGTTTTGGCCCCTTTTACGACTTTTCTCGCCTTGGTTGTTAAGTGAATCACCGCAGTTGATAAATTAGTAACCCGGTTGTTAAGTGAATCTGGCTTCCCCGTCGCCTTTGCTTGTCAGAAGGTCGGAAAAGGGGATCACATGACCCCGGGACGCTGCAACCATCAGAAATATGAACCAGCTGCCAAACGTCTGAATTTTGATCACGTGACCACGAGGACGCTACAAAGGTCGTAACTGTGAAAAAGGGCCATAAGTCGCTTATTTTCAGTGCCATTGTCACTTTCGAACGTTGTAAGTCGAGGACTACCTGTAGTAAGGGTGGGGGAAATAAAGCGAGCCGTAACACAGCTTAATCTTGCAAGGAGGAGCTGCAGGGCGGCACAAAGAGAAACCTCACAAAAACGGAAAAACCTCCGCGGGCCAAGATTAAACATCGAGTTGTATCAGGCAGAGCTCCAGTTAAACAAAAGCAGAGAAGATGACAAGGGAGAAGGTCATTAAAATGAAATATATTTCCTGGACTCCGCGTTCTGTTCTTCGGCGAACGTTAAACAACGGGTCGGGCGCAGGAAACGTCTGACCTTACCTGAATTGGATCGCCTCAGGGGCCTTTCGGCTGACAATAACAGCTTGTCGTGAGTTCACACATGGTGTCGCTGACAGATTTTTGACAGGCGTTTTGGCCCGGCGACGCCGAAACGATCTGCCTGCCTGGCGGAATATTTTACTTTTCCTTCATTTCCAGCACTTTCCAGCTGCCGTTTTCCGAGACATCGCCACCAACCCTTAAAACTTAAATTATCCGGCAAAGTTCGACACAACTGATCGTGGTGTAAACACATCGGTTTTCATTTCAAAGTACCAGCGGAGATAGCAGCACCTTTGTCAATGCTTCATAAATTTGTATCCTTCGGGAGGGTGTTGTTGTTGTTTTTTAAAGAAATCCCTGAAGTTGCACAAAAGGTAAATTAACCACCTTCAAAGGTTTATTCCAATGTCCTCCCACAGCAGTTTTAAATTGGTTTTGGGAGTCTTACTGCTCATTAGGCCGCAGCGACCGGTTTTATAGAAGAAATCGACGCCGTAAATATTAATACCGGTTCTGCGTTTGCCTGAAAAGCCAGGGACCACGTCAGCTGGTTTATCCTACGCATAGTTTCCGTAAACTTTTAGTCCTTGTAAGCGAGGGACCCGAGGAACACATTCCCGAGATATGAAATTAATTTGGAATTGCTTCTGGTTTGTTGGTTTTCCTTTTGCAATCTAAAGGCTTGGCTGTTCCTTCGTTCACTGGTTGCATTGTGCTGTATTGTAATTCCACTTGTGGGAGGGGCTCACAATTGGACCTTAGTGAGGAAATCGTTGTGTTAACACTTCCATTTGGACGGGTGCTTCTCGCTACGCTGTTGCACTATCCGTCGTGCAAATCTTGTAGCTTAGGTCTCCGTTCCTTTCCTCTTTTGAAGTCTGTCGTATAAGCACATCTTGCAAACCCCCTGCTATCCAGATTCCTAGGTAGCCGTATTGTTCACGCTGTCGTTAACCAAGCCCAAGTAAATGACGAAAACCTTTGGGGGGGGGGTTTTAAAAAAATTAAAAAATAAGAGATTCAAGTCTAATTCGAAGAAAGCGATCCATGACATATATTATCTCCCATTACTCCCGAACCATGTGAACCATGCGCAGTGCCTTTTTTGGGGAGTTGGATGGGAGGTGGGTGGGAAGTTTGCAAGATTTAAGAAGATCAAAGCATTTCCAAATAGGGTGTGTTCTCCCCCCCCCCCCTTGCAGATCTCCCAGCTTGATCTTTTAAATTGGATGTCTTTAAAGATGGCATTGAAAGAAGAGGATGGCAGCAGTAGGGAGGGTATAATCTTTTCCGAACGGATTTGTAATAGGGGTGCTATGAAATGCAATGTAAAAGATTCAGTGGCTTCACCAACATTTTAACCCGCCTGTTTTGCCACATACCTTTTCAATCCCTACCTGTATATCCTCTTACTTGCGTTTTTTGTTTTGTTTTTTCAAACGTGTCTTTGGTCACGAAGCATTTAGGAACAGTAAGGCACCGAGAAACCAAGCCTTACTTTTCCTATCCAGCAATTAAAAATTTGCCGTATGACCCATCTTCCACAAAGGAGCAGCTGTCGATGGATGATTGGAATAGACGAGTGGCTGTCCAATAATTTGATGGAAGCCCCTTTTTTAACCACGCAAAGGAATACCTAACAGCTAGAACTCAAACCGCATGCTCTCCGGAGAACATTTTGCCCCCCCCCCTAAAAAACCCTTGCATATTTTCTACCTCTCCAAATGAAACATGAAAAATTGACAGTCGTGCCAACCTTACGGGCATCAATCAAACAGAAGCCCGAGAAGTCAAAGCAGAATTTTAAGCTGAACTTGAAATACATACATACATACATACATACATACATGTGTGTGTGTGTGTGTATGGTGCAGGTATATATTTATACGTATGTATATAGCCTGTGTATATGTGTGTTATGTATGTGTTTGGGTAGATTTGCACTTTCTCTTGAGAGCAGGCAAACAGAATTTGATTTTTAATGTGGGCCAGTGTGCTCACAGTAAAAAAAAAAAAAAAGACAATAAAAGTTATCTAATCTTAAAAAATATTCCCAAACCTCTTCCCTTAGATGTTGCCGAGGCTCTGAATTTTAATAAGGGTTCCACCTTACCTCCAGTGAGGGCTGAATGAATTCCCGAAGATGCTTGAGCAGTTCCAGGTCGGCGGGATTCATGCTGGCGGGGTTTTGTTTGGCTTTTTCACTTGTTAGCCGAGTCGAAGGGAAGGGAATCCAAAGCATCTTTTCCTCCAAAAATCCAGGCCTTGGCTATTGTTTCAGCGTCTCCTTCGTGCGCACCGCACCGCTGGTAACACCGAGCCCACCGCCTCCTGCAGCCTCTCACTTCCTTCAGGAGAATCAATAAGCATCTGCAAATGCATAATGAAAGTCATTTAACATCCCGAAAGCTTCTGGGGTCTCCAGAGGTTCAGCAACGTTTGGGGGGGGGGGGAGGAAAAGAAAGGCGGTTTTGCTTAAAGCGTATTTTTTGGGGGGAGGGGGGAGAGAAAGGCTTCGTTCGGGCAGCTTGTGTAGAATGACAAGCCACCTTCCTTCTCTCTTCCCTTCACTGCGGAGCGATGCGCTGCGTTCACTATCTCACGATTGGTCAGGGATGTCGGGCTTAAAACCCGTGCTGAATATGGGAGTGAATTTTTTTTTTAATCTCTCCTCCCTTTCGAAGGGGGAAATTCTCATTTCAAGGGCTTCCCAAAAAAACAAACAAACAAACAAAACCAACGATTGGCATAGGATGCCTCTGGAGTCTACTGAAAAGATGGGGTTTAAAGCATCATGGTTTTGGACAGCTATCCTGCACCAGCAGACGAGAAACCCCCGTTTTAATCGGGGGAACAGGTGGAATATGCACCACTGTTAATGCATAATATATTTAAACAGCCGTATGGCATCCAGCCTGGGTTTCTGTCGGATTCGTTGTTACGCAGACACTTTGGATGGAAACCAAAGCGTCTGCAGTTGGGATGACCTGGAGTTTTAGCAGACCAAGACCAGCTTTGGTGCTTCCTCTGAACAAACTGTTTTCATAATTAAGAGTGCCTAAATTAAATCTGGTACGGAATGCTTATGTGATATTTACACTAAGGAAATCCCAAAGGTGCTTTTTTTCAAGAGGCAACTGGACTTTCTTTGAAGATGTTTCGCTTCTCATCCAAGAAGCTTCTTCAGCTCTGACTGGATGGTGGGGAATGGAAGGATTTATACTCCTTGCAGACAGCTGGTCATTTGCATCCTTTTAGAGGGCCGTTGAGGCCAGCTGGAAGTTTATCTATGTCCTCAGGGTCACCTGAGTGGTGCAAATACTCCAGCAAGGAGTATAAATCCTTCCATTCCCCACCATCCAGTCAGAGTTGAAGAAGCTTCTTGGATGAGAAGCGAAAGGTCTTCAAAGAAAAACCAGAAAGTCCAGTTGCCTCTTGAAAAAGCACCTTTGGGACATCCATGACCTGAATGACTGAGAATCTCCATAGATACACCAAGGAAAGTTCTTTATTTTAATTAACCCATCTTCTAGTGGACCAGGGAGGTCCACAAAGTTTGGTTTGCACTGGGAAATAACTTGAATTTCGTCTGAATGTTTGGTGGGAGCCATTGAATAATGTTCTTATGCCTGGATTCTCTCTCTCTCTTTTTTTTAAAGTCTCCTCTGTCCATATATTTATTCTTATTCCTTTTGTTTTTGTGGCCATTCAATTATTTTCCTTATTTATCAATGCAATACACATAGTCCTCGATTTACAACAGTTCGTTTACCGTTCAAAGTTACAACGGGACTGAAAAAATGCGACTTATGACCGTTTTTCCACACTTAACGACCATTGGAGCATCCCTACGGTCGCTTGATCAAACTTCAGACGCTTGGCAACTGATGTGATTTGATGACCGTTGCAATGTCCTGGGGCCCTTTGCGACTTTCCGACAAGCAAAGTCAATGTGGGAAGTCAGATTCGCTCAACCACCCTGCAACTAACTTGTGATGACCCTGGCAAGAAAGGTCATAAAATGGGACAAAAGGCACTGAATAACTGTCTCACTTAGCAACAGAAATGTCGGGCGCCATTGCGGTCGTAAGCCGAGGACTACCTGTATTTTCTTCATTTATCCAGGCAAAAATCATACGCTGTGCAATGCGTCGAGCGAATAACGCGAAGCGCCCTTCTGGATCTCTTCTTCGGAGCTGCAGAACTGGTGTGGCTGTTTTGTGGCCCCAGCTGAGATTTTTTTGGCCACAGCCATTCCCCTCACCCAGCCGGGGAAGCGTCTCACTCAACGATTCACAGAGTTCCTAATTATCAATAAAGCAAGAAGGTGGGATGTGCATTTTAGGTCTCGGCTGAATCAGGATGCGCCGTTAGATCTCGACGATGAATAATATTTTGGGCAATTGCCTGTTGAAGAATCCATTAATCTAAAATTATGCCTTGTTAATCGTCCCCCCCCCTCCGCCGTCGGTTGCACTGTAATGAGCCCATTAAGCAAAGCAGAAACACCCGATCGGGTTTTTAACTGGGCGGTTGGATGGAGGTGGACATGTTATTCCGATACAGATGTCAGGAAGTGTCCCCTCTGAATTAAAGCCAGAACTGCTAGAAAAACAGGGGAAAAAATGTGCAAGAGTTGCTTTGGTTACTTGTAGGAATCTGGGTGCAATTCAACCAGCTGCTCGCTCACTATCACAGCCTTTTTCTGGCTCATCTCCTCATTACTTATGCAACCATCTTTTTCTGAGAAAAGTCTACTCACCCTATATAGGTGGGTAGTAGGCAGTGGTGGGTTGCTACCGGCCGGTTCGGCGAACCAGTAGCGGCGGCGGGAGGGTCCGCCCACCCGCCCGGATGTCATCAAAAACACTCTCTCTCGCGCGCGCGCCCACACGCTCCCGTTCCCAAACCGGTAGCAAAGGTAAGAGGAACCCACTACTGGTAGAATGTCGCAAAAGGAGATCACGTGACACCCCCCCCCGGACACCGCAACCGTCATAAATGTGAGTCAGTTGTCAAGCATCCAAATTAAATCACATGACCATGGGGATGCTGGAACGGTTGTAAGTGTGAAAAACGGTCATAAGTCACTTTTTTCAGTGATGTTGTAACTTTGAACGGTCACTAAACAAAGCCAAAATCACAATGGTCTTCTCCTTGACATCATTTTGGAGAAATATAAAGACTGTGTACTGCTAGCCGCCTGAAGCATGTTACGACAGACGGTGCCCCGTCATTGTTCAATTCAATGTTGATTTTATGTTCGTGGCTCATTTTTATGTGAATTTTCTGTGTTTGTGCTGTTTTATATGGACTGCTGTGAGCCAGCGGTGGGTTGCTCCCGGTTCGGCCCGGTTGTTAGAAACGGTAGCGGTGGCAGGAGGCTCCGCCCACCCACCCGGGACGCTTCTGAGTGTGCATGCAAACCGGTAGTAAAGGGTTTTAAAACCCACTACTGCTTTGAGTGTGTGTCTATGATTGGACAGGATACAAACAATGTGAATAAATGGTTAAATATTAACTGTCCCTAAGACGTGATCTTTTTCCATAAGGTAACATGAACTCAACACCTGGGTTACTACCGTGTTTTCCCGAAAATAAGACCCTGTCTTATATATTTTTTGAACCCTGAAATAAGCGCTTGGCCTTATTGCCATGCACTCAAAAGCCTGATTGGGCTTATTATCAGGGGATTTTGGGGGAAACAGGGTAACTTAACAGAGTAACTTAACAACGGCGGTGTTTCACTTAGCAACTGTGGCAAGAAGAAAGGTCATAAAAATGGGGCAAAACGTACTTAACAAAGTTCTGCTTAGCAACATACATTTTGGGCTCAATTGTGGTTGTAAGTCAAGGATTACCTGAACCACCACCAACAAAAATAGAATATATATATATATCAGTACAAAGGAGGAAACGTAAAAGGGATGTGTATATGTAAATGTGTGTGTGTTTGTACATATATATATATATATATATACACATACAGCAAATACTTGCTTCTTCATTACAAGAAGTATAAACAATGGTAGTAACTTATCTCCTTCACCAAAACACAACAAATGATCTCTTTTCCATATATCCATCTCTTATGTGTAAACGAATCTTTAAGCCTCGTCGTTTCAATTTTAATGTCAGCGAAAATCCATTAAGAGATAACAACATTTCGATTTTAATCTTGATCATAAACCAAACGTATATTCCTTCTTTTTTTTTTTTTTTACTTTTGACAGTCTTCATCTTTAATCCCTTCAAATAATGTCCTAGAACTTGGTCTCTCTACATTTTTTTAATGTCTATTTTATTTCCTTATATGAGCTATTTTGGGAGTATTGTAGAACTGTGTTATGTTCCTTTATGTTGGCCTATATCAACTGAATTGACTCTTTGTTAAGCGTCAAAAAACAGCATTGAGTGCTTTTATAAATCAAGGTGACATCCGTTTTATACACGAAGAGAAAATATTTATATTTGGGCTATTTGACAGCTGGCTGGTTTTTGCAACAGTTAGTAAAATTAGATAGGACAACATGAGCCCATCGTGAACACGATTTGGGCCTTTTTCCCCCTCATTTCTTTTTACCTCATAAATCAGGATGGTATGTCATTAACAAAATCTACCAACTGGCGAAGAAAGGAAAATGATGAATATGATTTTTCCCCCCCTATCATACTTTACTAGTTAGGCGAACTTTAGACACTGATGTTTCCTGATGAATTTTGGTTCAGTAGGTTTGTGAAGTAAGAAATCTACTAGAGGCAGAGGTGGGTTCCTCCCGGTTCGGACTGGTTTGCCCGAACTGGTAGCAACCAGCTGGTGACATCACGGTGACGTCACGGAGCCGGTTCGGTTGTGCCGGTCCGTGGACGCCGCCATCTTTTTTTTGGAATTTTTTTTTTTTGGGGGGGAAAAAAATTTTGGGGGGATTTTTTTTCTTCTTCTTCTTCTGCACATGTGCAGAAGCTGAGTTTCCTGCATTGTGCATGCGTCGCCATCTTGTTTTTGGCTTTTTTGGGGGGGGGGGAGAATTTTTTTTATCTTTTGGCACTGCGCATGCGCGCGCGCGCAAAGTGTGCGTGCGCCCATGGGCGTGGCTACGCGGCGCGGGAGAAAGTGAACCGGCAGCGAGGTAAGTTAGAACCCACCCCTGAGTAGAGGTATCCTCACCTTACGACCACAAATGAGCCCCAAATTCCTGTTGCTAAGTGAGACGGTAAGTGAATTTTGCCCCATTTTACGGACTTTGCGGACTCTTCAAAAGACTGGCCTTTGTCTTTTAAATGCAGATGGACTGCTGAATCTACTCCTGGTGGGTTTGTTCTCCTATGTTGTGCCATGCGTTTGTGAAGTGGCTGTTTTGTTTCCCCAATGTACAGATCTGCACATGGCTCGCTGCATTGTACTACATATACCACCTTGCTCGGTTTGTGTCTGGGTGTTTTATCCTTGGGGTGGACAAGCTTCTGCCTTAGTGTATTCTTGGGTTTGAAGTGTGCAGGTATGTTGTGTTGGCTGAAGATCCTCCTGAGCTTTTCCGATATTCCTGCAACGTACGGAATGACAACGTTACTTCTAGATAGCCTGTGGCTAGCCCATCTTTGGCTAATGGAGCACCCACTACGTTTTGCCCGCATAGTTCTGTTTAAATTTAAAGTTGGACTTCCATTTAGGAATCAGAAGTTCAACTAGAGGCAACCTCCTTAAATCCCTCCGCCCCCAGCATCATTTTACCAAGTTAAACATCACATAGGACAGTTACCAAATTGGTATGTTTATAAATGTTTCTAAAGTCTTAGTGATGAATTCAGCAACACGATTTGTTTGGCCAGAGAGGAGAGAGTGAACTGAAAGCATGTCTTACGTATGGTAGGATGTTAAGACTGATAGGGGAGATTAAATAACCTGTCCCTTCCTTATTGCAACTCCAGGTTTTAAGGCAAACTAAAGAGAAATTGTGTAAGATCTATGTAGCACATATCCTAGGAGACGCCAATTGAAAAATAAAATAGTTACCTAGGTATTATTATTATTTTCTTAATTACCTTTATTCTTAGAAAGTGGCTAATGAAAAGCAACAGCCCTTCTCTGGTTTTTGCAGAACTAGAAGTTCAGAGGAATATTTCCCGATGCAACACAAATAGCCTTTGTCGAGAGCTTTGGGCCAGCAGAATTGCCAGATCTAAAAATGGACATAGAAGAGGAATTGGCAGATAGTGTGATTCTGACAACGATATAATTAGATTCACTTAATGATTGTAGATTTCTACACAGATGGACAATTTTTACTGGTGGGTTTTGTCCTTGAAGTTTGCAACCTTTGGAAGATTCTATTATTTTATTTCAAATCTGTTGGGGAGAAATACAGGTAGACCTGGACTTAATGTCCATCACTGAGCCCCACATTTCTGTTGTTGAGCAAGACAGTTGTTAAGTGATTCACTACAGTTGTTAAGTTAGCAACATGGTTGTTAAGTGAATCCGGCTTCCCTCTTGACTTTGCTTGTCAGAAGTTTGCAAAAGGGTTATCAAAACATCAACGTTTCAGTATTAAAAATATTTCCTGCCCGTACCTTCCCTTAATTCAACAATATACAAGTAGTCCTCGAGTTACGACCACAATTGAGCCCCAAATTTATGTTGCTAAGTGAAACATTGAGTTTCCCCGCCATTTTACGGCCTTTCTTGCCACAGTTCTTAAGCGAATCATTGCAGTTGTTAAGTTAGTAACACCGTTGCTAAGTGAATCTGGCTTCCCCATTGACTTTGCTTGTCAGAAGGTTGCAAAAGGGGATCACGTGACCCCGGGACACTGCAACCGTCATGAATGTGAGTCAGTTGCCAAGTGTCTGAATTTTGATCAGATGGCCATGGGGATGTTGCAACAATCATAAGTGTGAAAATGGTGATAAATCACTTTTTTTTAATTGCTGTTGCAACTTTGAACGGTCACTAAATGAACTGTTGTAAGTCGAGGATTACCTGTAAAGAATAAGACGATTGTTGCAAGTGCATTTAGTCTTCTGTTTGTCTTCTGTTCGTTTTCTTTCTCTGCTTGACTTTAGACTGGGCTTTTAGCAGGATTCTTTAAAATGAAAACCGGACTTCTTTCTGGAGGAGAAATGGTGAACCGAAGACGGTTCCGCTAAGGGCGGAGCCAACAATCATGGCTATCAAAAAATAACATGAAAAATTGAAGAATGCTAATTTAGAAAGAGAGCAGGAGTAACAGACAAAAATGCACCAGTAAAAAACAGAACGGAGCGCACTTGCAGGAATAACAGCTGTGCCACTGCTCGGATTGAATTTCTGTTGGCAGTATGTTAGAAACCAATCTCTTAGCACATTGTTCCTTAATGTAATTTGCCTTTTTCAAGATGCGTTCAGAATTTCATAAAGTTCCCCCCCCCCCCCCTTTTCCAGTCCTTCTCCTTTATGTTGTTGTCT
>QLTV01003131.1:2046885-2068073 GCA_003457575.1 Thermophis baileyi | reverse complement strand
AAAGAATAGAATCGAATAGAATAGAATAGAATAGAATAGAATAGAATAGAATAGAATAGAAAATATGGAACGGAATAGAACCGAACATATGGGATGGGATGGAATGGAATGGAATGGAATGGAATGGAATGGAATAGAATAGAAAATATGGAATGGAATGGAATGGTATAGAATAGAATAAGAAATAGAGTAGAACAGAACAGAATAGAAAATAGAATAGAGCTGAGCAGAATAGAACAGAACAGAATAGAATTAGAGTAGAACAGAACAGAACAGAACAGAACAGAACAGAACAGAACAAGAATCAACTTGCTGAGGGTGGTATGTTTAGGCAGGCCCTGATGATCAATTCCGAAACTTCTGCTCGCGGATCGAATCTGATAGCAGCAGTTCAACAAACATGCTTGCAAAAGGGACTCCTCAAAGGAGGTGAATTACGAAAGACACTTTAGTCTGCCATGCTGTGATGCACAATCAATGTGTGTCCAATTTAATCAGGAAACAGTGTAATCAGAGGTTCTGCTGCACTCGTCCCAAGACCAAAGCGCCGGTTGCTATTTATACCTCAATGGGTTGACCTGTGGGGTTCCACTCCCTTCTGGCACTGATGATGTTTGATTTGAAACGTCTGCAAGAAAACCACCAAGCTCAGGAGAAGCACCAAGGACCCCAGAAGATAATACTTTCCTACGTAGCAAGAGTTGTAAAACCAGTCGCAACGTATTTGTATCCACGTACAACAGGAGCCGATCTAAGTCGTCTCTGCCTTTCCTGTACAGTCCCTTTTTCTCACCCCCAAATAATGTCCCAGATGGTGGGGGCAGGACTTCTGGAATATATGAAGACCTTGGAGTCCTAGTGGACTATCACTTAAATATGCGCCAGCAGTGTGTGGCGGCAGCCCAAAAAGCTAATACAATCCTTCGTTGTATAAACAGAGGCACAGAATCAAAATCACGTGAAGTATTAGTACCGCTTTATAAAGCCTTAGTAAGGCCACACCTGGAATAACTGCATCCAATTTTGGTCACCACATTACAAAAAAAAAAAAAAAAAAAAAGATGTTGAGACTTTGGAAAAAGTGCAGAGAAGAACAACTAAGATGATGAAAGGCCTGGAGACTAAAATATATGAAGAACGGTTGCAGGATTTGGGTTTGGCTAGTCTAGAGAAAAGAAGGACTAGGGGGGACATGATAGCAGTCTTCCAGTATTTGAGGGCTGCCCTCAAATACTGAGGAGGGGATCAACTTATTTTCCAAAGAAGGCAAGACAAGAAACAATGCATGGAAACTAACCAAGAAGAGAAGCCACCTAGAACTAAGGAGAAATTTGTTAACAGTGAGAACAATCAACCAATGGAACAGCTTGCCTTCAGAAGTTGTAGATGCTCCATCACTGGAGGCTTTCAAAAAGAGACCGGACAACCATTGGTCTGAAATTGTATACTGCTCGAGCAGGGGGTTGGACTAGAAGACCTCCAAGGTCCCTTCCAACTCTGTTATTCTGTATTCCATATATACCCAACTACACATATCTCTATTGATCAACACCTCTATAAGAACAAATGCTCATTGTAGAGATAACTGCTTTTTAATGGTGGAGTTCAGATTAAAAAGCAAGTGTGTGGTTGTTTATAGTATTACTGGAAATTATCACTGTGGTGGCGCAGTGGTTAGAATGCAGTATTGCAGGCTAACTCTGCCGACTGCCAGCAGTTTGATCCTGACCGGCTCAAGGTTTGACTCAGCCTTCCATCTTTCAGAGGTCAGTAAAATGAGGACCCAGATTGTTGGGGGCCATATGCTGAGTCTGTAAACCACTTAGAGAGGGCTGTAAACATTGTGAAGCGGTATGTAAGTCTAAGTGCTAGTGCTACTCCTTCCTTCCTTCCTTCCTTCCTTCCTTCCTTCCTTCCTTCCTTCCTTCCTTCCTTCCTTCCTTCCTTCCTTCCTTCCTTCCTTCCTTCCTTCCTTCCTTCCTTCCTTCCTTCCTTCCTTCCCTTTCTCATTCCCCTTCCTGGTGGCGCAGTGGTTAGAATGCAGTATTGTAGGCTAACTCTGCCAACTGCCAGCAGTTCGATCCTGACCGGCTCAAGGTTTGACTCAGCCTTCCATCTTTCAGAGGTCGGTAAAATGAGGACCCAGATTGTTGGGGGCCATATGCTGAGTCTGTAAACCGCTTAGAGAGGGCCGTAAAGCACTGTGAAGCGATACATAAGTCTAAGTGCTAGTGCTATTGTGGGTCCCTTCCAACTCTATTATTATTATTGTTATTATTATTATTGTTATTATTCTAAGATGACAACTCCAAGAGATTCTTTTTTTGGGGGGAGGGAAGCTGGGAATTCAAAATCACCTTACCTAACGTTCTCTTTCCCCCTCTTCATTCCATTTTGCAAAGGAAGCGATGTATGTGAAAACGGTGCAAGTATTTCCAGTGAAATAATGGGGGTTTTGTTTCATTTGCTCGCTGCAGCTGTCGACGCAGGGAGAAGCCAGTCAGGTGATCGGCCCGTTAACCGAAGGGCAGAGAAGGAACGTGGCAGTCGTGAACTCCCTCTACAAGCTGTACCAGTCCATTCTAAAAGTAAGTGCGAAGGAGATTTTCACGAAGGGGAAGTTTTAATCGCCGGAGCGCTCCAGACACCTGAACTGAACTGAACCACTTCTCAAATCGTTTCTCTGAACATTGGAACGGAGCTTGGTCTTCGCGCAGGTAGTCCTCGACTTACGACCATTTGTTTATCTGCCAAAAAAAAAAAAATGTCCAAGGTGGATTCGGTTACAGCCACAAGACGGGTTTAATAATTACCATAATAATTGAAGCATCAGGTCTGGTGGCGGAACGCCTGACAACCACAAGGACTTACGACGGGATTGTGGTCGTAAGTCGAGGACAACCTGTATTTCACCGGCACTTGACAGAATGAGATACAGTTAATCCTCGACTTACAGCCATTCGTTTGGTGACCGCTTGACGTTACAACGGCACTGAAAAAAATGTGACAGGACCATTTTTCCCACTCGCACCATCCCCCACAGTCACGTGATCGAAAATCAGACACTTGGCAATTGACTCATGTTTATGACGGTTGCAATGTCACGCGATCCCCTTTTGCGACCTCCTGCCTAGCAAAGTCAACGGGGAAGCCCGATTCACTTAACAGCCGGGTTACTAAACTTTAACAACCGCAGTCATCCACTTAAACTGTGGCGAACAAGGTCACAAAATGGTGCCAAGCTCCCTTAACAACTGTCTCGCTTAGCAGTGGATATTTAGGGCTCAATTGTCGTTAAGTCAAGGACTTACTTGTACAGTATCTCTGTGTGGCCTCCTAGAGGAATCGGATTTAGAAGACGTGAACCAAGCGTATTTTTTCGTGGCCAGCTTGTAAAACAGGGGTCCCCAAACTTGGCAACTTTAAGACTTGTGGACTTCAACTCCCAGAATTCTCCAGCCAAGTCTTAAAGTTGCCAAATTTGAAGCCCACTGTTGTAAAATAAAGATTTGCCATACTTGGGCTTCGCTCCACCGTTTAACGTTGTTCCCCGTATTTTTCTTAGGTGATCTCCAACCAAAGTGGATTTCCAACAGCTTCGGAGGAAACTGTCCATGCTGCTTTGAAGGTAGGTGTGTATGATAAAGTCAGATTTAAATCTTGCTTTGCACAACACGCTTCCTTTCTGTCAGGTCCCAACTAACTCGCGGGTCAATGACAGGAGGAAGGAAGGACTTCTTGTGTTGTTTTGAGCTTCTGAATCGAATCACAGGGCTGGGAGGGACCTTGGAGGTCTTCTAGTCCAACCCCCTGCCCTAGGCAACAATCCTTACATCTGGGTCGGTCAGCGGGACCAGAGGTTTTGTCTTCTGAACTTTCGGACTCATGTTGGAGCCCATCTTCAGATGAATTCTTATATCATCCTCTTTTAACGACCCCATAATCCCTTGCGGGGTGGAGTCTGGGCAACTGAATGGAGCTAAGCAGAGTGTTTACTGGCTGGATGCCCTTCCTGTTGCCAATGCGGAGTTTTTTTCAGCAGATATATTCTCATTGTGCCGAGAGAGAAAAATATCTGCCTCTACCTAGGATCGAACTCACAGCCTCCTGATTGTGAGGCGAGAGCTCCACCTCCTTATATCATCCCAGACAAATAGCTGCCCAGCCTCTTCTAGGAAGCCTCCAGTGATGGAGCACCCATAACTCCAGGAAGTTAAGATGTCCCATTGATTAATGGTGCTTACTGTCAAGGAATTTCTCCTTAGTTCCAGGTTGAATCTTCTTCTGATGAGCTTCCACCCAGTTAAAAAGTTCTTCCTGACTTCGACTCTGCGTGTACATTTTTGTAGTTTTAACCCACTAGTTCTGGTCCTGCCCTAAGGGTTTAGAGAGAATAAGCCTCCTGAGGTATTTGAATCCAATTCTGCAAAGTGTTAGCGTACTTCTATAAAAGTCCACCTGATCCTTGAATTAACTTGAATGCCTTTTTTATAGAAAAAATCAACACACCAAATCCAGTCTTGATCAATTCATCAATCCAGATTGATCAATTCAATCCGAAGAGCCTATTCAAAGGGGTTTATTTGCCCAAATTGCTTTACAGGCAGGATACTAATGAAATAAATAAATAGTATCAAATAAATACTATATAACAGGGCTGTCAAACTTGTGGCCCACGGGCTGGATGCGTCACGCGCTGGCCACGCCCACGCCTGGTTTAGCGAAGGGAGAAAAGGCGCGACACGTCACGTGTCTGACAGTTTGACACCCCTGCTATATAAGATGCAGGTAGTCCTTGACTTACAACCATTCGTTTAGTGACCATTTGAAGTTACAGCAGCACTGAAAGAAATATTACATCTTCTGCAGCACAATCCAAATTGTGAACCTGGAAGAAACATGACAGAAATTTCTCTTCCCTTGGGTTGATAATCTGACTTTTCCTTCTCCTACACGTAATCACTTTAATTTCTATAGGTTCTCTGTGTTGCTTTCCCTCCGGCTTGCTCATTAAATTCTGAATAATCGCATAATCGGAACAGGAGTGCACTCTCTGAAATTTATGCCACAAATTTAGGATTACCTTTTGGATCCTACATTAATTATTACGGCATGATTGTTCCGATGATTAATGCAAACGATAAACTAGTTTGTGGTGTTTTTTTCCACAAGCAAGATTTGAACAGGGGGGGGGGGCGCGGCAATTTGCCTGCTTTAATACTTTGACTTTTTAACGGAATATATCAAGCGTTTTGAAGACTTTTTAGTAACAGTTAGTCCTCGATTTACAACAGTTCCTTCAGTGAACTGTTCAAAGTTACAATGGCATTGGAAAAAGTGACTTATGACTGTTTTTCACACTTACGACCGTTGCAGAATCCCCATGATCGTGTGATCAAAATTCAGATGCTTGGCAACTGGTTCATATTTATGACGGTTGCAGTGTCCCGGGGGGGGGGCATGTGATCCCCTTTTATGACCTCCTGACAAGCAAAGCCAATGGGGAAGCCAGATTCATTCAACAACCGTGTTGCTAATTTAACAACTGCAGTGTTTCACTTAACAACGGTGGCAAGAAAGGTCGTAAAATGGGGCAAACCTCATTTAATGACCGTCTCGATTAACAATGGAAATTTTGGGCTCTGTTGGTCGTAAGTCAAGAACTACCTGTACGAAATTCTCTCTTAGGAAGCCCAGTACATTTTATCCCTTTTCTCACATATCCACATTCACATATGTTATACTACTATTCAAAATGAGAGAATTTCTCAAAATTCAAAATATAGAGAATTTCTCTAATAAAATATGGCTTCGGCCTGACATTTTGTTTAACGTAACTATACCTTGAAACTGGGGAAGTGCGTGGTTCCTTTCTGACCTGGGTTTTGTCCTTGGTTCTGCCTTCTAGACAATCCATGGTTTGATGGGCAACGCCGTGCAACCTTTGCTGGACTCGGTGGGCGACTCCATAGAAGCTATTATCATGACCATGCATCAGGAAGATTTTTCTGGGTAATCGAGTTAACTGCTTCTCTATAGTCTTTAATAGGTCTACAAGAAGTAAACCGTGTGAAAAATGGAGAATCTATTGGTTTTGTGACACCCCCACCCCACCACAAAATAAACATTAATCTAGCTGTATTCCAGCCTATTATGGAAGGCAATAGATGTGATTTTGCTGCGGAAACACATGCAGAATAACTTAACAGAATAACAGAATTGGAAGGGACCTTGGAGGTCTTCCAGTCCAACCCCCTGCTCAAGCAGGAGACCCTATATCATTCCAGACAAATGACTGTCCAATCTCTTCTTAAAACCTCCAGGGTTAGAGCATTCATAACTTCTGGAGGCATGTTATCCACTGATTAATTGTTCTAAATTTCACAAAATTTCTCCTTAATTCTAGGTTGCTTCTCTCCTTGATATTAGTTTCCATCCGTTGCTTCTTGTCCTTCCCTCAGGTGCTTTGGAGAATAGGGTGACCCCCTCTTCATTGGGGCAGCCCCTTAGATATTGGAACACTGCTATGCTAATTACTTGTCTCTAGAAACTAAAACTGTGTTCTGTGTGGTGTTTTGTGTGTGTGTGTGTGTGTGTGTGTGTGAGGGACGGAGGGAGTGAGAGAGTGAGAATGTGAGGTGGGGGGTGGAGTGCACGTACTGTCTACGAAACCCAAGAAAGATACTTTTAAAAGCAGGATTCCCTTTGATTATTTCATTTGTAGTATTTTTCGTAGAATCCTTTGCAGGAAAGACTATTGAAATATAGTTTACTTAACTCATAGAAGGAAGCCCTTGTTCCCTGATGGGGGGTTGGGTGGGTTTCCGTGTATTTTCTGAATAGCTTTCTCTTCGGATCTTCTTTAGATCTTGCTTAGCGGTGGGTTTAAAAGATTCAGCAGTGCAATAAATTATTCTTAGAGCAGCTTGGGGGGGGAAACCCCTGAAATGTCCCCCCCGTACCTCATTCTCTTCCAGCTGGGGTTCCCCCCCCCCGCTGTCAAGAACACCACCCCCAAAAGATTTCAAGCGATGTTTTTTAGCGGTATTTTTAAAAAAGGTCAAAGTAAACTTAGGCCCTCAATTTTCCCCCAAATAGTGACATGTCATAAAATCTTCCTTAATGTTGCTAAGTGGCCTCTCTCTGAGCTGAAAGGGTTGCAGATTTGCAAGGAATGCAGATCTGACCGCAGACTTTAGGGAAATCGAACAGGTCATGCATAATCCGGGATGCAGAATTACGTAGAGCAATCGTAGGGTTAGGATTTGGAGCCAGGCTAAACTGTAACTCCGGCCCGGGAACCGATATTAAAGAATTATCCTGACCACTGAGCCCTTTCAATTAGGGGTGGATTTAGAGCTTAAGGCTTCTGGCTGACGAAAATGCTCTGGAGGTTTGCAGGAAGGAGTTTGGAAAAGGACGGGAGGGAATGGGAATAAGTGTTTGTCCTGCCATCATTCCAGAAACCAAAATTAGATGTTTTAGACCAGGGCCGCATCCGACCCACGGGGTGCTTAAATCTGGCCCGCGGGGCCGGCCTGGAAATATCAAAGGACCGGCCCGCGGTCCGTTTCATCTACAATCAACAATCTATAATTGACAGCCATTTCTATTTACTATCCTGGAAATTGACCTCTGCTGTTAGATCTTGTATTATCATGTTATTTATGCCATTGTATTTTTATTATTAGTTGAATAATAAAAACACAACAGTATAACTAGCTTTTCTGCCTGGAAAAGCAATTTACTATTAAACAAGGGGGTATAAATTTAGAAATAAAAAGTTTAGTGGAGTATGAAGAATAAGTAATAAATGTTTGCCCGTAATATCTGGTAGAAGAGATAGGAAAATGGTTATAATAAAGAACTGTGGGAAGAAAGAAGGGAGAAAAAATGCATCTTGAGCCTAGGTCAAACGCCCACCGTGGCCACGCCCACCCTGGCCACACCCACTCCCCCCCCCCGGCCCTCTGAGGTCAAACACAACCCTGATGCGGCCCTCAATGAAATCGAGTTTGACACCCCTGCTTTAGACACATTTTTCAGAGACAACTCCTTATACAGGTAGTGCCCGACTTACAACAGTTCATTTAGTGACCGTTCAAAGTTACAATGGCCTTGAAAAAGGTGATTTATGACCATGTTTCACATTATGGCCGTTGAGGCATCGCCGCGGTCACATGATCAAAATTCAGTCGCTTGGCAACTGATTCATCTTTATGACAGTTGTAGTGTCCCCGGGGGTCACGCGATCCCCTTTTGCGACCTTCCAATGAGCAAAGTCCATGGGGGGGGGAGCCAGATTCGCTCAACAACCGTGTTCCTAATTTAACACCTGCAGAGATTCGCTCAACAACTGCGGCAGGAAAGGCCGTAAAATATTTATTGGTATAAGAAACATTTGGTAGAGTCTTTAAGGGAACCTGGCTTCCCCCTTCTGCTTGCTTGAAAAGAGGTCGCAAAAGATCACGTGACCTCCCCCTCCCCCGGGGACACTGCAACCGTCATAAATGTGAGTCAGTGGCCAAGCACCTGAATTTTGATCATGTGACACAGGGGGCATGCTGGAACAGTTGAAAGTGTGAGAAACGGTCTTAAGTCCCTTTTCTCAGCCGTGTTGTAACTTCGAACGGTCGGTAAATGAACTGTTGTAAGTCAAGGACTAGCTGTATTAACAAAACTCCAGTGGAAATGAACAGGAAATGAATTGTCCATGCCCCCGTCGGAGCCTGAATCAGTGGAAGAAGACGAGCCGGAGCTGGAGCCGACGGAGATCGAGGGGGCGGCTTCGTTGGCTTGGGGGGAAAATGGGGAGGAGCAGGCCCAGTCAGGCCAGGGCCTTTCAGGATTGGGACGGCTTGTAGGCAGGGAGGAAGGGGGGCAGGATGACCAAGAGAGGCTAAGCAGTGAACATGAGAGGTAGCTCAGGCGATGAGCAAGGACCACCCCCTCCTGATCCTCGAGCACGCAGAGTGGAGAGAAGGCAGGAACAGCACAGGCTGACTCGACTACTCGGGAGGAGAGCGCCCCACCCCTCTTCAAAAAGGCACACCTGGGGACTTAAGGAGACGCTGTGGGGAGGGGCATTTGTCGGGAACCAACACTGAATTCCTGGAGTGTTGAGTGAACTTTCCTGGATTCCTTGTATCCTTTCTGGATTTCTTGCTTTGCAGCCGTGGTGCTCACCGCGTTGGGCTAGACTATTTGCAGCCAGAGGCTGCTTGAGGTTGTGTGTGTGTGTGTGTGTGTGTGTGTGTGTGTGATCACTTTGCTCTAGGACTTGCCGGAAACGTGGGAACGTTTGGGGAAATTTGGAACAATAAAGGGGCGGTTTGAACTGCCAGCTGCCTGTGTTATCTCTGTGCCGTGCCCCGGGTCATCACATGAACCTTTTCCGCTTTTTTCGTTTGTCGGGCAGGTCCCTGCCTCCTTCAGGAAAGCCGGACATCCCTTGCTCTCTGTACATGAAGGAGCTGCAGGGGTTCATCTCCAGGGTCATGAACGACTATTTCAGGCACTTCGAATGCTACGATTTTGTCTACGAGAGGACCGAAGGCATCGCTCAGAGGGCCATTGAGGTCTTCATCCGCAACGCCAGCCTGCTCCGGCCTCTCGGCGAAGGAGGGAAAATGAGGCTGGCGGCCGACTTCGCTCAGGTGAATTCCGCTTGGCTTTCGGTCTGTGCTCTGGGTTCAAAACACGATTCGTCGGTTCCACGCGGGGTTAGGGTTGAGTTAACAGAAATAACAGAGTCTGAAGGGACCTTGGAGGTCTTCTGGTTCACCCCCCTGCTCCAGCAGGAGACCCTATGCCAGGGGTGTCAAACTCAATTTCATTGAGGGCCGCATCAGGGCTGTGGTTGATCTCGAGGGGCCAGGTGGGTGTGGCCGACTGGGTGGCTATAGCCAACTGGGTGGGTGTGGCCAGCTTGACGCCACTCACTGGGCATGGCCAGCTTGACGCCACTCCCCAAACTGCTGGCATGTGTTGTGGTCCACCAGCGGCCATTGGAGCTGGCAGCAGATTCAGACAGTGAGGAGGTTGGGGAGGAACATGGGCCAGTCCTGGAGTCTGGGAAGGCTCGGACGAGTGCTCTGCGTCGGAGGCAGAGATGGGGCCAGGGCAGTCTGACAGTTATCAGTTGCCTTTGGAGTCAGACAGCAGTGAGGCAGAGGAACAGCTGGAGCCTGTTCCCAATTAAAGAGGAGCGAACGGGGAGGGGAGTTTGCAGGAGACAATTAGTTCGCTTAATTGGTTCGTGACTCTCAGAGAATCCTTGCCAAGTTTTGAAGATATTGGCCTGGCAGCTCTCCAAGCCAGATAAGGTCTGTGACTGTAAATTTACCCTTGAAAGACTTTGCTGGATGTGAATGAGAAGAATTCACAGTAACTTAATAAAAAGGGTTTTTTGTCGGGACAAGGAGTCTGCTTCGTGGTTTGTGGAATCCTAGGTCAGAACAGCATGTTTCCTCTTCGCATTGGGTAGACTGGGCCGAAGAATATAGAAAATAGAGAACAGAAGAGAAGAGAATAGGAATAGAATGCAGAATAGAATAGAACAGTTTATTGGCCAAGTGTGATTAGATACATATGGAATTTTATCCGGTGGAAACTACATATGCAAACATGCATACAAACACAGATTTATACATTTGGGGTTCTCTTATTGAAACCGTGTGAAGGAAGCAAATTATAAGCCCCCAAATACAAAACAAGATGATTATATTTAAGCACGTAGTAAGCTAAAACTGAAAGGCAATAACAATCACTTATATGCCAAATACACGGCTCACTTTTCGCCCTCGGTACAGTATATATTGGCCGGACTAAAAAGATTTCCTGAGGTCAGTGAGATAATTTTAAATGACATTTCCTTGACATTTATATATACTGCGAGGCATTATCTAGGAATTGTTGCACCTTGCGATCTATTCATTACGAGGATCTTTGTTGCTGAATAACAAAAAAACCAAGCAGACTAAGGTTACAGTAATTTGGAGCATTTTAAGTTGTGTTAGTTGGGGAATAATATTTTGCCCTTTAAATGCCAGGTGGTTCTCTACGATCAAAAGAAGGAAATGTGAGCACGATGGAGGCAGAAACAGATGAAGGAAAAGCAAAGATTATTATTCTCCTCTCTTCTCCTCCCCCCCCCTGCCCCCCATTATCTGGCACAAAAAATACAATCTCCAGGCAGGGGATATGAGTTTAGCCGAGAAAAATATAGACGTTCTTTAACTACAAAAAGTAATTTCATCGCTGTTGGCTGGAATGAAAACAGATTCCAGATTTGTGAGAATGTAATATTTGTTAGACTTACATCCTGCCTCTTGTACTAACAGCAATAATAATCTAACAAGCTGGGGAATTGGATGAATTATTTTCCTTGGGGGATAGAAAAACGTAAAGAAAAATGAAAACGGTTTGGGGATTGAGTTTAAAATATTTTTTTGGCTAGGGCCGATGAAAGAACTCCAGTCTTTACTTTTTGTTAAAATGCAGGAAGTCCTCGACTTACGACCACAATTCAGCCCAGAATTTATGTTGCTAAGGGAGACATTTGTTCAGTGAGATTTTGCCCCATTGTATGACCTCTCCTGCCACAGTTGTTAAGTGAATCACTGCAGTTGTTGAGTTAAGACAGTTGGCCCTTGATGTACGACCACAATTCATCCCTGAATTTATGTTGCTAAGTGAGATTTATTTGTTGTGAGTTTTTGCTCTATTTTACAGCCTTTCTTGCCACAGTTGTTAAGTGAATCACTGCAGCTGTTAAGTTAGTAACACAGTTGTTAAATTAATCCGGCTTCCCCATTGTCTTTGCTTGTCAGAAGGTCGCAAAAAGGGATCACATGACCCCGGGACACAGCAACAGTCATAAATATGAACCAGTTGCCAAGTCAATCTAAATCATGTGACTACGGGGATGCTGCAACGGTCATAAGTGTGAAAAATGATCCTAAGTCACATTTTTTGAGTGCTGTTGCAACTTTGGACAGTCATTAAACGAAATGTTGTAAGTCGAGGACTACCTGTAATGCAGTTGTTAAGTGAATCTGGCTTCCGCGTTGACTTTGCTATTCAGAAGGGGTCAAATTTGGGCTCAACTGTGGTCGTACGTTGAGGACTTCTCTACTCTAATATCTACTCTAGTGTCTACTCTACTCTAATAACAAATACTACAGCTCTCGCGCGCAACGTTCCAGCCACAACACAGGTGCGTTCACGTTTTGTGTGTTTGTCGCAAAACGGTTTCTTGCAATGGAGCATAAACCCCTAATAGGAGGACGGCTTGAGGGACGGAGACGATTTGAAACTCTGAATTTGTTCAGTTATTTGTTAATAATGGAGCAGATACAGACACGAAGGCTTGATCATTCCTTTTAAAAAATAAGCTTTTAAAAATGGCAATATAAAGATGAATACACCGTTGAATTGTTTGTTAACGAACGTTGTAATGCCAACGGGTAAGAGCTAAATTTTATGCTCAGTTGTCGGTCACCAGCTGTTAAAAAAGCTGATGTTAGACGTTGTCAAGCCCAACGTGCCGCCGTACACAATTTTGCCACACTACGCGTGATAGACTCGTTTTTGTCTGGCAGGAACAAGGACGTGTAAAATTGTTCCAAATGGCCTGGGAATTTCAGCAGAAGAGGTGTCAGATATTTAGCGTGGCGCTCTCTGCAAAGTGTACCCTATAGTAGAACAGGCGTAACAAACTCGATGGGTTTTAATCCACAAATGCACTTCTTATCTATCTATATATAAAAGCCAAATACCACTCACGCATCATCATGAAATCTCCAGAACCGTAAAGCCTACAAACTTGAAACTTGGCAAGTATGTTCCTCTTGGCTTCTAGGTGCTCGCTAAGAAAGGATTTTTCGAAATGACCATCAGATCATTAGTTATTTCTTATATTATTATTAACACACTCTGATGCTAAGGAGTTAGACGTTCTACTCCCCCTCCCCACCTGAAAAGAACTCTGTTCCAACTGCCAGTGGGCATGGCCAGTGCGTGACTCATACGGCCTGCGGGCTGGGAGTTTACACATTCTACTCCATGCTAAGGAGTTCAGTTTTGTAGTGAAGCACGGGTATCCAGCTACTAGTTTGGGATATTGTGAAAATTTGCTCTGTATCGCCGAGTGGATCTTGCTTCTGTTGAACTGGCCTGTACTTCGGAGATTGAAGGTAGAAGAGCTAGGTTTCCCTTTGAGATGGATAAAATCTCTCTCCAGTTCCCTGTGTGGGAGACCAGTTCTTCTGAAAGGCCTAGAAACCAGGAGACCGGGAGTTCTAGTCCTGCTGTAGCCATGAAAGCCAGCCGGGTGACTTTGGGCCAATCACCAGGAGATGGGGAGTTGTAGTCCTGCCTTAGTCATGAAATAGAATATAGAATTAGAATTATTAGATAGAATAGAATAGAAAATATGAAATGGAATGGAACAGAACGGAATGGAACAGGACAGGACAGGACAGGACAGGACAGGACAGGACAGGACAGGACAGGACAGAACCACCAGAGAACCAGAGAACCTAGAATTATTAGAATTAGAATTAGAATTAGAAGATAGAATTAGAAGATAGAATAGAATAGAAAATATGGAATGGAATGGAACGGAATAGAACAGAATTTAGAATTAGAATTATTAGATAGAATAGAATAGAAAATATAGAATGGAATGGAATGGAATGGAATAGAACAGAATATAGAATAGGACAGAACAGAACAGAACGAACAGAACAGAATAGAATTCTTTGTTGGCCAAGTGTGATTGGACACACACAAGGAATAAGTGATAATTCATTATCATAGTCCTCGTAAAAATACATTCATCATAAACCATATTATAAATGTATAATTTATAAATATTATAACTCATATTAGCAGATTAAAACCAAACGATTTCCTCTTGCAGATGGAGTTAGCCGTGGCCCCCCTTTGCAGACGCGTCTCTGATCTGGGAAAACCCTACAAACTCTTAAGATCTTTCAGGTAATCTTAATCTTAAGATCCTTCAGGTAAGTGATGTTTCAACAGCTGAGGCTGTGATTCAGTTGTTTTCATTAACAGGGAAAAAAAATCAGTGGCTTCTCACTTTTGGAGGCTTTAATTAAAATCCTCTGGCAGCATCACATGTAAATTAGCAACCAATTATCTTTTATTTCCCCCTTTCAGGTTATATTCAGCCTGTGACTAAAACACAGAGAAATTTTGCCGTGCAAATTGTCAGCTCAATTGTATCTTTTTCGCTTTTATTTTATTTTATTTTTTAATCTCGGTTCTTGCGATAATGAGCTGCTGCAGTCCCACGAAGGGCTCCCTCCCTCCTCCTTTTTCTCCCTCTTAGAAGCCGAGAATTTATAATGGGGTGGCAGAGGATGGCTTAATTAAAATAATAAGCTGTTATTGCAAACAATCACCCACCCGATTTGAAAAAAAGAGGGTGTATGAAATCCCGCCCAAGCAAATTAGCAAATGGTGTGTTTGCTATTAGTTAAGTGTCATTAAGGGCAAAACTCACACTCTGGAAACCGATGATAATCAGTAGAACCTTCTAGAACAGGGGTGTCAAAGTCGATTTCATTGAGGGCTGCATCAGGGTTGTGTTTGACCTGGGGGGGCGTGGCCAGGGGGCGTGGCCAGCTCCATGTCACTCACGGAGGCTCCGTTTTCAGCCACGCCGGCCTCCTGGAGCCCTCTGCCAGCGCGGGCAGCCCTCCTGAGCTCTGTTTTTGCTGGCAGAGGCACTGCGGGCCAGATCTAAGCACCCCGTGGGCCAGATCCAGCTCGCGGGCCTTGAGTTTGACACCTCTGATATAGGGTCTCTTACTTGAGCAGGTGGTTGGACTAGAAGACCTCCAAGGTCCCTTCTTACTCAATGAGTCTATGTTGTATAGTTGTGGAAACTAAACTCAGCTTCTACAGAATAGAATAACAGAGTTGGGAGGGACCTTGGAGGTCTTCTAGAATGGGCCCTCTGTGGCCCAGCTCTACGGTAACACCCGCTTCCACCGTGATCAGCCTTCTGCTACTCAATTGTCCCAAAGTCTTCATGTTCTGATCTCCTCGCCGTCATGCTTCCTCCTCCCCCAGACCAATGCTCTTCCAGACCAGCGAGCATATCTCCAACAGCCCAGCGGTGGGAGACGTCATTCCATACAGCACCGTCATCCAGTTCTTATTCACGAGGGCGCCACCCGAATTGAAATCCCCTTTCCAGGTAACGAGACGATGTAAACCTTTTTTACAAAATGCAGGCAGTCCTCGACGTACGACCACAACCGAGCCCAAAATGTCTGTTGCTAAGCGAGACATTTGTGAGGTGAGTTTTGCCCCGTTGTACGACCTTTTGAGCCACCGTTTTCGAATGAATCCCTAACTTTGTTCAGTTAATGACATGGTTGTTAAGTGAATCTGGCTTCCCCCTTGACTTTGCTTGTCCGAAGGTCGCAAAAGGGGATCACATGACCCCGGGACGCTGCAACCGTCATGAGTCAGTTGCCGAGTGCCCGAATTTTGATCATGTGACTGTGAGGATACTGCAATGGTTGTAAGTGTGAAAAACGGTCATAAGTCACGTTTTTCAGTGCCGTTGTAACTTTGAATGGTCACTAAATGAACAGCTGTAAGTCGAGGACTACCTGTGTGACACCAACGTGGGGATACCCATTTCTCTCCAGTTGTGTGCTCAATGCCAGGTTGCGTTTGACAGAGGAGAAGTTCCTGATACAGGTAGTCCTCGACTTACAACAGTTCGCTTACTGACCATTTGAAGTTACAATGGCATTGAAAAAAGTGACTTAGGACCGTTTCTCACACTTACGACCGTTTCAACATCCCTAGGGTCACGTGATCAAAATTCAGATGCTTGGCAACTGACTCGTATTTATGACTCTTGCAGTGTTCTGGGATCACATGATCCCCTTTTGCGACCTTCTGACAACCAAAGTCAATGGGGAAGTCGGATTCACTTAACAACCAGGTTACTAACATATCACCCTCAGTGATTCACTTAACAACTGAGGCGAGAAAGGTCGCAAAATGGGGCAAAACTCACTTCAGCCATGTCTCGCTGAACCACAGAAATTTTGCACTCCGGGGTGGTCGTAAGTCGAGGACTACCTGAATTATGGGACGAGCGACTTGAGCACACGAAGGAGCAAGCCGCTTTTCCAAGTACAAAATGAAAAATTCAGTCATTTTCTGCTCCGTTTCAGTTTCCAACAGTAGAATATTCCTAATATGTTGATGTGGGATATTCATAGTGTCCTTTTTTTTTTACATCGTTACGATGGCAAGTTCAGAAATAAGGAGAATAAATCCTGAATATGGAATGGGAAGGTAATCAGGAAATATTTATTTGCCGTTTGGAAAGGCGATTGTGTTAGGCTGTGGCAGCAAAAAAAACCCCCACAGAAAGCCTTGAGGTACCTTATAGGCCAGTGATGGCGAACCCTTTAGACATTGAATGCCCAAACTGTGTGTGCGTGCATGCCCAAACTGAAAGGTGCGTGAGCGTGTGAACACGCACATGCATGGACATGCGTGCATGCGCAGCAGAGATCCAAAGACCAGCTGACCGGCGGGAGGCGGGGCATCCCAACACCGGCAGCGCGGCAAGAGGTAAGATCTTTTTCTTTCGTGAGCTTCTGTTTCGTCGTTTGCAGGGAAACAGAAGCTCACGAAAGAAACTCCACGGAGATCTGACCTGGGGCGAAGGCACGCATGCCAGCAGAGAAGGCTCTGTGTGCCACCCGTGCCATAGGTTCACCATCACGGGTATAGGCTAACAAAAGCACAATGGCATAATATTACTTTCTTAAGCAGAGACGCTAGTCTTTTATGATCCCTTCTATTCTTAAAGGCTTAGGGGATAAATTTCTGCATTATGTACCCTTCCGTGTTAAGTAGTTTGACGACAACAACGACAACAACAACAACAACAACAACAATAATAATAATAATATTAGACATGATCGAGTTGCTAAATTAGTCCACTGGTCATTATGTAAAAAATATGACATACCTGTATCCGAAAAGTCATGGGAGCACAAAGTGGAAAAAGTTACTGAAAATGAGACGGTGAAGATCTTGTGGGACTTTCAAATACAGACAGATCGTCATTTAGAACACAACATGCCAGATATCACGGTTGTCGAGGGCCGAAGCGTACAGTTTATTGATATCGCTGTACCAGGAGATGCCAGAGTCGAAGAAAAAGAACTGGAAAAAATTACAAAATATCATGACCTGGCCATCGAAACTACACGGCTATGGATGACACATGTAACCGTGATACCCATTGTCATCGGGGCACTTGGTACCATGTCCAAGAATTTCACAAAACACATCAAGAAATTGCAGCTTCCTGCAATAACACCAGCGGAACTGCAAAAGACTGCTATAAATTTACAGGTGGTCCTCTACTTACAACCACAATTGAGCCCAAAATTTATGTTGTTAAGTGAGACATTTGTTAAGTTAGTTTTGCTCCATTTCACGAACTTTCTTGCCTCAGTTGTTTAAATCCACAATAATGTTTTTTTTTTATATTGTTGTAAGCCGCCCAGAGTCCCCTGGGAGTTGGGCAGAATATAAATATAAATATAAATAAATATAAATAATATAAATAATAAAAATAATAAAAATAAATAAATAATAATAATAATAATAAATAATAATAAATAAATAATAATAAATAATAATAAATAATAATAAATAATAATAGTAGTAGCAGTAGTAGTAGTAGTACTTCTTTTGTGAGCAAGAAAGAAAAAAAAAGGAGCATTCCAGATTCACCCAAAGCAATTTGTAGGGTCAACAATACTCTTGGCCAGCCCAAGACAGCTAGGAAAATTTAAGGATGCGTGAGAAAAAATAGTTTTTAGAAAAGTGTTTTCCTTGCTTCTTTGAGATAAACATGGAATCTGGGAAACGGTGGGAGGGATATCCCAGATTCGTTGATGGTGTAGGCAAGGATCTCTTTGAATGACTTGAAACACAACATCTCGGTGTCTTGAATTAAGTTGCCATCTATGACTTGAGTTTACAGTGGATTTCTGTCTTTTGATCCCTGCTCTCTTTTCCACGTGTTTCCCAGCCTCTCTACAATCTCTCCCAGCTATAGCCAAAGAAAGTGGGGTTGAATTCATCTCCCAAGCAAAATTTCCTTGAGATCCAGTCTTTGGCCACTTAATTTGTCCATAATTGCAGAATTGCTCAACGCTAAGCAGATCCCAGTGGGACAGTGTTTGTATTTAAAGATGCATTACAATCAGTTCTTCACTCGAGACAATGTTTCTCACTCTTGGGCAACTTGAAGATGGGTGGACTTCAACTCTCAGAATTCCCCTGGCTTGGGGAATTCTGGGAGTTGAAGTCCACCCATCTTCTAGTTCCCAAGGCAAGAAACACTGCTATAAATTGTACAACTATCACAATACATATTATTTGACCTCTTCTCAAAAGCTTTTATCAAAATAGATTCCTGCTTTTGTTACTATAATCATTTGATAGTAGCATCCGTCACTTATTTGTTATTATTATTTTATTAATTAATTATAGAGAGCAGACTGGACCATTGCCCGTTACTCACGGTGGCTAGATGACCATCCGACAGAGAAAGAACGACTCACTTTAATACGGTCAGACATATTTTATTTTTTTGGTTAATCTATATATATAAAAGTATAAAATGCTACTCACACATCATCACGAAATCTCCAGAACCGTAAAGCCTACAAACTTGAAACTTGGCACATATGTTCTTCTTGGCTTCTAGGTGCTCGCTAAGAAAGGATTTTTCGAAATGACCATCAGATCATTAGTTATTTCGTATATTATTATTAACACGCTCTGATGCTAAGGAGTTAGACGTTCTACTCCCCCTCCCCACCTGAAAAGAGCTCTGTTCCAACTGCCAGTGGGCATGGCCAGCATGTGACTCATCAACTACTCATTAATTTTCAAGCTTTAACTGTCAATACTCCATGCTAAGGAGTTCAGTTTCGTAGCAAAGCACAGGTATCCAGCTACTAGTTTAGGAATATTTCAGAGTTTCATTTTTGATAACTCTCTTCATCTTCCTTGCCTATTCTGGATAGATTAGACTAGGAAGATAAGATTGGTGTACATTTTAAACAAAACTTGCTGGAAATGGGATGGCTTTCTGTGAAGAATTAATTATAGCTACATTGGTACAGGCAGTCCTTTACTTACAACAGTTCACTTAGTGACCATTCGAAGTTACAACGGCACTTAAAAGAATTACTTATGACTGTTTTTCACACTTACGACCATTGCAGCATCCCCATGCTCACGTGATTTACATTCGGATGCGTGACAACTGACTCACATTTATGACAGTTGCAGTGTCCCGGGGTCATACGATTTTGCGACCTTCTGACAAGCGAAGTCTATGGGGAGGCCAGATTCACTTAACAACCGGGTTACTAATTGAATAACCGCAGCGATTGACGTAACTCAGAGAATTAGGTGGTGATTCTCCTAGCGCAGGTATTCATTTCCTTGTAAAACTTACAATTTCCTGGGAAGTTATAAACGGAACGGTTCTCATTCCATTGTCCACTCCCAAAGTCAGCGAGGAAGCCAGATTCACTTAACAACCGTGTTCCTAACTTAACAACTGCAGCGATTCACTTAAGAACCAGGACAGGAAAGGTAGTAAAATGGGACAAAACTCAACTTAGCAACAGAAATGTGGGGCTCAATTGCGTGTACACGCACACACAGCGAGAGAGAGAGGGAGAATGCCAGGGTTTGAGAATAAGGTCAGTCGTTTAAGACCTAAGCAATAAAGAAACCATCCCTTTGCAAGCTACAGTATTGTTAGTTTTATAATAATGGGGAAAAAAAGTGTAATTCCAGCATATTTTCTCTTTAAGCAGGGGTGCCCTGGAAGCTTATGTTCAATCTGTAAGAAGCAGAGAAGGCAAAGAATTTGCCCCGGTCTATCCCGTAATGGTGCAGCTGCTGCAGAAAGCACTGACGTCTCTTCAGTAAACGGTTTTTCTGCAAAATGCTGGAAGGCCCTGATCAACACACAGAGTATACTTCCGAGTTCCTACAAGTAGCATCTCTCTCAGACTTGCTCAACAATCCACAGCCTGTTTTGACTTTCGTCCTGGAATGCATTCTGCATCTCTCAGCTTTTTTCCAAATGGTTATTTTTATATTTTATTGTTTTAATTGAAAATCAAATGTTTCTATTCGAAAAGGCTTTATTTCTGCGCTGGTAAAACAAGCTAATCCTAAATTGACAAGAAAAAAAAACATATGCTTGGATTTAATACTTTCTTTTCAGCAACTGTTCGAGTTTAAAAATATCACACACACACACATATATACAGACGTGTGTGTGTGTGTGTGTGTGTGTAGAGGTGAAATGCTACCGGTTCGAAATGGTTCGCCGGAACTACTAGTATATCTGACGATCAGCTGTGCTGCATGATCTAGATTATCTAGAAAGCAGGATTTCCTGCTTTCTAGCTAATCTAAATCGCGCGGCACAGCTGATCCCCGCCCCCGCTGTTCTACTTAACTTTGCAGACTCTGATGGCTTCAAAATGCTCCTTTTTCAGCGCTGCACGGTAGTGCCTGCGGCGCGCATGCATGCGCAGCACACAAAGCGAACTGGTAGCAGACTTCAGAGGATTTCACCCGTATGTATATATGTATATACATATATACATATGTATATACATATGTATAATATGTACATACACACACACAATGTATATATATGTTTATATATGTGTGTGTATATGTATGTATATTATATATATAAAATTTTTTACTGATAAAGGGAGACTAGTATAGATCTATTTCAAGCTATTTAGCTCTCATCAGCTAGCCATACCCTTATTTGGATTCGAACCTGGGCTGCCTGCCTATCAGACCGTAGCTTTAACCTCTAAGCCACAGGCTCTCCTCCCTTATCAGCTGAACTAGGGGTGGGATTATATGTTTTTTCTCAAGTTCACCTGGTATACCCAAGCTGATAAGGGAGGAGAGCCTGTGGCTTAGAGGTTAAAGCTATTGCCTGATAGGCAAGGCAGCCCAGGTTCGAATCCCATAAGGGTGTGGCTAGCTGATGAGAGCTAAATAGCTTGAAATAGATCTATACTAGTCTCCCTTTATTTATGTAAAAATATAACATA
>QLTV01003131.1:2013170-2046603 GCA_003457575.1 Thermophis baileyi | reverse complement strand
ACACACACACACACACACACATATACGTATTTTATGTTGACATGAAATATTTCAGATTACGTCAGTGTAATGTATGTACAATGCTTTAATTGGAAATATAATTAAAGTATTTCTACCAGTCCTTGTTTTCAAGCATTCCTTTAATTAGGCAATCAGTAATATAAATTCACAAGACTGTATTGTGATACTTCATATATTTTATATAGAGAAAATATACAAGAATAATTTTTTACAATTTATTTTGAAATAATACAAGAATACAGTGTGCAAAATCATAGGAGCAACATGTAGAGACGTACATATCAGGTGCTGAAATTTCTTGTGATTTCTTGACAGAAACACACTATTTAGTAATATTAAAAGCTATGTTGTAAATGTTCACAGCAAAAGTAGCCATTAATCGAATATATATCTGCTCTATTTTTTAGATAGATGGAGGGAGGGGGGAAAGTAAAGTGCAAATATTGCACCGAAAATAAGTGCAAGGTTTGTCCCCACCATAAATGATGTCTTATGGCAAAATAAAATCTTTTGAAAATACGCAGCATAGGAAAAAAAATTAACATTAAATGAAAGTATTATGAAAGCACCATTCCTCTTGAACAATGCAATCTGCTTGTGGGTTTCATCTTTTCCAATTCAGCTCAGGCTTCTCACCAGCCTTTAATTTTACTAGAGAAGGTATCACACCCAAAATATGAATTATAAATGTGACACCTTCCCATATAGACAACGATTTGCTACATATAGCGTACATTATATACTATTTGCTTTGCCACGTATTCTGATATTTTTATTGGCACCGGGCAAACTAGAAGTTCATTATATTATATGTCAGAAAATTCCAGCTTGCAAAATTGGTAGTTTAATTACAGAGTTTGTGCAATACGTATTAATCAGCAATAAGAATTGTTCTATAAACAGATGTTACATGTTTTAAACTTCCCCCTTTTTGTGCATTTTTTTTCCCTTAGAAAATAAAACTTTTTATACAAAGCTCCTCTCTTCTTTCTACTATTCCTTAGCACCACAGGATATCCATGTTCAAGCCTATTACACCTGATAGACATATAATGTAGTTTGGAAGGGGGGAAAAAAATATAAGGCAATTTGGTTTTTTTTTCTTTTTTCTTTTAAATGTTGATACTTTTAGCTTGCTTAATGCTCTACTGTAATAAGCAAAACTTCATTCCTAGTGACTCCAATGATGCCAGTGTATTATAGTCACACCGCCACAACAAATCACGAAACCTTGATCGTGTCTTCCTCCCATCACCGTGGATTGATTAGAATTCCATCTTGATGCTACTGAGACCCCTGGGAAGGAAGGCAGATGAAAAACACCCATTAAAGACCAGGGAAAATTTGTTCTGTGGAAATATGAATTAATAACTTGTTCTGGGTTCAATTTTCATAGAGCCAAAACATGAAGTGGACTTAAAGAACACGCTGCAGTTTGGGTGTCAAGCTGGCTGCCTGCGGGCCAGATGCGTCACATGCAGGCCACACCCACCCCAGCTTCACGAATGGGAAAAACGTCGCAAAACGTCATGTGACAGCATCGTGACGCAGAGTTTGACACCCGTGCTCTAGTAAATTACAGATAGTCCTCGACTTACGACCACAATGGAGCCCATAATTTCTATTGCTAAGCAAGAGAGTTAAGTGAATTTTTTCCCCATTTTACGACTTCTCTTGCCACAGTTGTTAAGTGAATCGTTGCAGTGGTTTAAGTTAGTTCAGTCAATCTGGCTTCCCCGTTGAGTTTGCATTTGTAAAGTTAGTAACCTGGCTGTTAAGTGAATCTGGCTTCCCCATGGACTTTGTTGGTCAGAAGGTCGCAAAAGCGGATCACGTGACCCCGGGACACTGCGACCCGTCATAAATGCGAGTCAGTTGCCAAGTGTCTTAATTTTGATCATGCGACCACGAGGAAGCTACAGGGATCATACGTGTGAAAAACGGTCATAAGTCACTTTTTTCAGTGCCGTTGTAACTTTGAATGATCACTAAAGGAACTGTTGTAAGTCGACAACTACCTGTATTTTAAACAATATTGTAACAATTGGCATGGATTCATCCCAATTCTGGCAGGGTTGAAAAGTCAGGTTTTACCTATATTTGTTAAACATACAAATGCATCAAAACTATCTCCCAGATTATTCATATGCTTTGAGAGATTGAAATTTGGTGAGGGCCCTGGCATCCTATCATATTTTTAAAAACATATGTTTATTAAATTAAAAAAACCAACAAAATAAAAAATGAAAAACCTGCACTCCTGTAGACTGAATAACCTGCAGTATTTCAGACTACGACGACTGTTCTCAAAACTTTCAGTCACGGGTGGAAGTAAGAGGGGAAATTTCAACTACAGGTAGTCCTCGACTTACAACAGTTCACTTAGTGACTGTTTGAAGTTACAATGGCACTGAAAAAAGTGACTTATGACCATTCTTCACACTTATGACCATTGCAGCATCCCGATGACCTGATTTACATTCAGATGCTTGACAGCTGACTCACAGTTATGACGGTTGCAGTGACTTTTGCGACCTTCTGGCAAGCAAAGTCAATGGAGAAACCAGATTCACTTAACCACCATTTATTCATCGACTGCAGTGTTTCACTTAACCAATGTGGCAGGAAAAGTCGTAAAATGGGGCAAAACTCACTTAGCAAATTTCTCACTTATCCACATCAATTGTGGTTGCAAGTTGAGGGCTACCTGTATTTATAAGCATCTCCTTGGATTTGGGTAGAATTAAAGCAACAGCTACAAGTGGACCAACCAACTATGTTTACCTTTTTTTTTTTTTTAGCAACAGAGAAATCTAAACTTTTCTCAATGTCGGCTTTACTGAAAGATAGGCTGTTGGCCTCAATGGATTAAAAAGCCACTATCTATTTAAGTGTGGCGGCAACTTCTAGCAGAGTAAAATCCACAGGGACTCAACTAATTTTACCTTTTTGATATATTTAAGGGGCGGGGGGAGTGACGCAAGGAAATGAACTTGTCCGTCATTAGTGCCTTGTCAGAAGTCAGAACTAGCCTAGCATCTGTCAAAATGCTGGCATGTGCGCTTTCTTGCCGCCTTCAAGAAACTACTAGAAAATTAAGTGCAGCAAGGATTAGAATAGACCAGGGCTGTCAAACTCGCGGCCCGCAAGCCGGATGCATCATGCACTGGCCATGCCCACGCCCGGTTTAGCAAAGGGGGGGAGGAATCCCAATGTCACGTGACGCCGCGAGTTTGACACCCCTGGAATAGACACTGGACTGGTCCATTATCTACTTTTTGTGTTTATTCTGGAATAACCCTAATGGTATTACTCTTTCTCTGGGACCATAAAGCGAACTTAGGCAAACTGGAACCCCTTGAACAGAGCGGGGGGGGGGTGGTGTCTCCTTCTAGATCTGGACATTTCATAGGAAATCCTGCTGGACTTTATTAAGAGTTTCTTCTACAACATTGGGCACCATTTTTTTGGGCACCAGTGACCGGTTCCGTGGAGAGTGTTTTTTCCGCAGACCGGAAAGGGGGCGTGGTTTCACGTGGTTCCCGCATCCCGCAGATGGGGCTTCACTTGTTTGCGCGGCCCGGTTGTTGGCATGCCAGGGGACCAGGGGAGTTGGGGACCCCTGTTCTACAATACTCTTAAGGACCAAGAGATCTAGGAAATGGCAAGAGTGGAAAGACCACGTACTGAATTTGTTCGTTTCCGTTTCCAGCAATCGGGATTCAAACGTTTTTGTTCTTCAGCCAAGGCCTTGGCTTCTAACGTGTACATCCGCCTTTCCTCGTTTTTCATTTTCTTCCACCTGTCACCGAGTATCACACTTATGGCTCTGCAGAAGAAATAGATGGGGAGAAGAAGAGTCAAGTCAAGCCAGCAGGAGAATGTTAATTTCCCTATTTCCTTCGTGGTGTGTGTGTGTGTGTGTATGTGTGTGTTGGGGGGGGGGGGAATAGATCCAGGAAAGACTTCAGCACTTATTTCTATCATCGGAACGTTTCTTTAACTACTCCATAATACCCTTACTGTAAGCAGTAGTTGCAAAACTTTTTTAAGATTGACTTTTTCGGTGGTTATTTCTAGGATTATTTTTTAAAAGCCTTAACAAAACTGAAGAGATGTTTTTCGGGAACATTGTACACCTGTCAACATCAGTGCTGAGTTGGAATATACAGGTAGTCCTCAACTTACAACAGTTCGTTCGAAGTTACAACAGTACTGAAAAAAGTGACTTATGACCATTTTTCACACTTACGACCATTGCAGCCTCCCTGTGGTCATGTGATCAAAATTCAGACACTCGGGCAACTGACTCATAGTTATGACGGTTGCAGTGTCCCGGGGGTTACGTGATCTCCTTTTGCGACCTTCTGACAAGCAAAGTCAATTCACTGGACAACCAGATTCACTTAACCACCGTGTTATTGACTTGCCCCATTTTATGACCTTTCTTGCCACAATTGATAAGCGAATCACCGCAGTTGTTAAGTTAGCAACCCGGTGGGTTAAGTGAATCTGGCTTCCCCATTGACTTTGCTTGTCAGACGGTCGCAAAAGGGGATCACGTGACCCTGGGACACTGCGACCGTCATAAATATGAGTCAGTTGCCAAGCCTCTGAATTTTGATCATGTGACCATGGGGATGCTGCAATGGCTGTAAGTGTGAAAAACGGTCATAAGTCACTTTTTTCCACTGCAGTTGTAACTTCGAACGGTCATTAAACGAACTGTTGTAAATCAAGGACTACTTGTACTATTTCTCCGTTTTTTATTTTAATAGAGTTAATCTAGAATCTACTACTGGCTCCTATCATAACTGCCTCCCTAAAATGTTTGGAGCCATTAAATGATAAATTCCAAGCTAAAAATGTAAGCTTGTGTAAATGGAAGTAAATGGTTTCATTACACCCACTAGGTTTTTTTTCCTACTCATTGCATTGCAAACTGAAAGTACGTATTTTACAGCCTAAAGTATGTTTTTTGTTGAAACCCCAAAGACAATCAATATTTATTCCATCAACAGCAGGCCAGAGGTGAACATACATCGTATGTAAATCAGCATTCGGAGGCTCTTTACCTGTTATCTTTTCCTGGGTACATCTGAGTATATTCTACTCGGTATTTTTTGGCAAAAAGCATGAAGGCATTCATTGGTCTTTTGCATTTGTTGGGAGAAGTGGCAGTAACAGTACTTGCAGTCCCTGAGTGGTGGTTTTTGCCGGATTTGCTGTACATGGAGGAAGTCTGTGTGGATTGGGCAGGCCCACAATCGGATCTTTCAAAGTCTTGGCTCCCGGAGCCCCCGCAGGATAGAGAAGCCCGCCGCTGACGAGCCATACTGCTTAACACGTAGACCGCGGAGGAGTCCATGGGTGTAAAATCGTAACTGAAAAGAAAGGTCGCTTTAGAAACGAATTCTGGGCTTACCCTCAAATAGTATCCTGACAATATATCAACAGAAGGGAATATTTGTAGCTCAGGGTTGAACCGTGGGGGTCCTTGGTGCTCTCTGGGCTTGGTGGTTCTCTTGCGGATGTTTCATTACCCAACTAGGTAACATCATCAGTGCTGGATGGGAGTAGGGTTCGCAGAGTGCAGAAAGAGGAGGAGAAGGAGGAGGGAGAGGACTGTGGGGTCCTTGGCGCTCCCTGAGCTTGGTGATTTTCTTGCAGACATTTCATGACCCAACCAGGTATCATCATCAGTGCTAGATGGGAGTGCGGTTTGGTCTCTAGTAGCTTGCCCTGTCAGTAGTGGGAGTGTTCTTAGTAGACTGATTGTATATAAACTGACAGTCCACTCCCTTATAACTCTGATGATGTTACCCAGCTGGGTAATGAAACGTCTGGAAGAAAACCACTAAGCTCAGAGAGCACCAAGGACCCCATACATAACAATATCGATTTACTACTCCTGCCTAGTCTTTTAAGTGAAAGATTAGCCCGTTTTTGTTACCATGAAACTTTTATCATAAAAAAAAATGCAAATGACTTTAACATCTCATTAAATAAGCTTAAAAATTATCCTATTCTACTTTCAGAACTATAGCCGAAGAACTAAATAACATTTGCAGGAATTACTTTTAAACGTGGGCTTCCAGCTTAAGAGAATCTTGTAATTCTACAGCCTAGAATTGGTAGCCTTCCACCCTCTAGTGGCAGATATGTAAAGCTAGAATTTTCAATTAAATAAATTATATGTCCAGAAAAAGTATTAAAAATGTTATTACTTTAAAACATCAGCTTTAAAAAGAGCATATGCATTAACTGAAAATAGCTTAATTTTAGGCATGTGGGAATTATGATCCAATTGGTTTGCTTTTACTCAACATTTAAAAACACCTCCCGTATGCCAAAACCAGAATTTCACATATTTGAAAGAAAAGCCAGAATTATATAGCCTCTGTTGCAAGAATTACCTTTTGAATGTATCAAAAACACCAGAATCGTCGAAGTTTATGGCCTCAGGGTGTCCACGAGGTAGGCAAATATCACCAAGGTGCACTTCACAACATGGAATACCATGCTGAACCACAGTCAAGCTTGGATAAAAAGAAGACCAACCTGAACAAAAATAAAAGAAAGAAAGAAAAAGAAACAATTAGAGGCAATCCAGATCCAGAAAGGTTTAAAACGAGACGGGCTTAGCCAAAAATGAAGAAAGCAGCTGTGAAATACCCAAAGGTCCTTTTTCAGGAGGCAACTGGACTTACTTGTTTTTTCTTTTGAAGACGTTTTGCTTCTCATCCCAAGAAGCTTCTTCAGCTCTGACTGAATGGTGGGGGAATGGAAGGATATATATTCCCCACTATCTTGTCAGAGCTGAAGAAGCTTCTTGGAATGAGAAGCGAAACGTCTTCAAAAGAAAAAACAAGTAAGTCCAGTTGCCTCCTGAAAAAGCACCTTCGGGACAACCATGGCCTGGATGACTGAGAATCTCTACAGACTTTCAGCTGTGAAATAATGTAGATCTGGCCTTGGATATGGGAAAAAACAATGAAATTTATTTTTTATTTATTTATTATCCCCTCTTTATTATTTTTACAAATACTGTAACTCAAGCCGGCCAACGTGTCCAATACACCTTCTTCTTTCTATTTTCCCCACAACAACCACCTTGTGAGGTGGGGGTTGGGCCCAAGATCGCCCACTGGTTTTTCACGGCTAAGGCGGGACTTGAACTCACAGTCTCCAACTTCTAATCGGGTATCTTGACCGCTAGAAATGACAATTTGTTCTGAGAAACTGTAAAGCTGAAGAAAGAAACTCAAAAATAACTGTGGGGTGATTTGGTCTGGGGGTCAAATGGCTGAGAGAAAAACTCCAACCGAGTTTCCAAATTCAGTAATTCTGTGCCACAACAATAAAGAGTGTTATTAGAATCGTTCCTGCTTTTATTTCTTGATTGCGAATACAGATAATTCTCGAGTTAACCACCATTCATTTAGTGACCATTTGAAGTTACAACGGCACTGAAAAAAGTGACTTATGACCGGCTTTCACACTTAATGACCGTTGTGGTATCCTCATGATCACGTGATCAAAACTCAGCTGCTTGGCAACTGGCATGTACTTATGACGGTTGCACTGTCCCTGGGGTCACGTGATCGATCCCCTTTTGTAACCTTCCCAGCCGGCTTCCGACAAGCAAAGTCAATGGGGGAAACCAGATTCGTTTAATGACCGAAGGATTCACTTAACAACAGCGGTGGTTCATTTAACAGCGGTGGCAAGGATGGTCATAAAATGCACTCGCTTAACAACTGTCTTGCTTAGCAATGGAAATTTTGGTCTCAATTGTGGTCGTAAGTCGAGGACTACCTATCTCAAAAGATTGACAAGCAATACCACCCATACGTTATTCACAAGTTGTGCCATCTTCACTGGGATGCCATTTTTTGGTAACAGAAGTTAAGATTTCAGATGTTTTCGGGGCGTTTTATAATTTGTGTCAAAAGCATGTAAATCCTGCTTTTGAGTTATTGAGGATACTATACAAGTAGTGCTTGACTTACAACAGTTCATTTAGGTACAACAGCATGAAAAAAGTGACCCATGACCGTTTTTCACACTTACGACTGTTGCAGCATTCTCCACGGACATTGATCAAAATTCAGACACTTTGGCAACTGACTCCTATTTATGACGGTCGCAGTGTCCCAGGGTCGTGTGATCCCCTTTTGCGACCTTCTGACGAGCAAAGTCCATGGGGAAGCCAGATTCACTTAACAACCGGATTACTAACCTAACAGCTGCAGTGATTCACTTAACAGCCGTGGCAAGAAAAGTTGTCAAATGGGGCCAAACTCACTTAACAAATGTTTCACTTAGCAACAGAAATTTTGGGTTCAGTGGTGGTGGTAAGTCAAGGACTACCCATGTAGGAATGTTCTTTTTTCTAAAACAAGTGTGAAAAAAGAGAACATTTTTCTTTACCTTTATTTTTAACATAGAAGGGATGATCTAGTCTGCACTCGGCAGTGAGTAAATCCTCGGCTGCTGTGCCAGGATCAAAAGTCAATTTAAGTACTGACTCGCCAAACGAAACGCTCTCTTCGTGCGATATCAGTTTCAATCCGTCAGCGCCGTAGCCCTGCAGGAACACAACCGTTATCAGAGAGCCCAATGTGTCTAGCCCCCATCACAGTCCCTCTAATATCCGAGCCACTTCCTTGTTTCTACAGAATTAAAGGTCTCAATCATTATGGTTTTAATGGGATCGCATGGCTTACTACATCAACCACAAGGGGCAGGAAACCCGTGTTGGCTACACATGAATTGGCAGTTTAGGGAAACGGGATTTTTTATTTTTTATTTTTTGTAAAGTACAGACACGTGATTTACTGCCCATCTGCTGGTCCTGGGGAAATTGCAACACTCCGGGATGAGTAAGCAAGCAGCCCTCTTCCTATCATCTCACAATGCTATTCTCGGATGCCGTCATTTCTCTGTTATGGGAACTACTTCACGGCATTTAGTGGATTTGCATAAATGCTTCCCGGTTGCAAAAATGCTTCCCGGTTGCAGGAACTGGGTTTGGCTAGTCTAGAGAAAAGAAGGACTAGGGATGACAGAATAGCAGCATTCCAGTATTTGAGGGGCTGCCACAACGAAGAAGGGGGTCAAATTATTCTCCAAAGCACCCAAAGGCAGGACAAGAACTAATGGATGGAAACTAATCAAGGAGAGAAGCAACTTGGAATTAAGGAGAAACTTCCTAACAGTGAGGACAATTAACCAGTGGAACAGCTTGCCTCCAGAAGTTGTGGGTACTCCATCACTGGAGGCTTTTTTTTTAAGAAGAGACTGGACAGTCACTTGTCTGAAATAGGGTCTCCTGCTTGAGTTGAGGGGGTTGGACTAGAAGACCTCCAAGGTCCCTTCCAGGTCTATTCTGATTGATTGATTTTCCTCTCCTTTAAATTGCAGTAAGAGAAATACTCAGAGCTTACTTTATAAGCACCCACCGAATCATCAGCTTCGTTTCTGCAGCCGGCCGATCCAGCAAAATCTTCCACATCGATCCATTCTTGATTGCGTCCTTTGTGAAAGCATAAACGTGTTCCTAATTTATTTATTTTTTAGGGGAGGGGAAAAAGAAAAAGAATTCAATGCAACCGTAAAAGATGAACCTGAGTATTAAACCCAGTCATGTGATGGGGAGTGTTATTTTTACCTTTAAGGAAACAATGCCAAACAGTTGGAGGCCAAGAATGGCACCATCCCAGATCATCATCGTCTGACAATGATGACATACAGAAAATGCCAGACTCTGATTCACTGTTTGTCTGTTGAAAAAAATAAAACCACAGTTTGCACGTATAGATTTCTGGGTCTGTTCACACAAAATGGTGGATTCATGTGACTCCCTGAAACAGAAAACTTTCTGGAGTTATTTTTTTTACTTAACAATTTCCAAGCCTTTCCTGCGTATTCCTAAATTGTATATCTTCTAATTATGCTCTAAAGCAGGGGTCTCCAACCTTGGCAACTTTAAGACTTGTGGACTTCAACTTTGCTGGCTGAGGAATTCTGGGAGTTGAAGTCCACAAGTCTTAAAGTTGCCAAGGTTGGAGACCCCTGCTCTAGTACATTCCTTACATAAGCACGTAATGTAATAATTACTAATATCAATCTATATCCTTTGTTTTCTTTTTCCTTGTTTGTTTTGTTGTTCTATTACTTTACTTCTGTTTTGTTTAAACACCCTTTTTATTTCTTCGTTTTGAGCTTATGGTTGTGACCCACCCAGAGTAGCTCCATGGAGAGATAGGTGGCAAATAAATTTAATAATAACAATAATAACAATAATAACAATAATAACAATAACAACAACAACAACAACAACAACAACAACAATAATAATAATGGTTGCTTTTTTTCTCTTTAAAATCTAATCCTTTGAGGCTATATTTCACTCCAATGAACAGCAGTTGGAAGTGGAATATAAATCCAATAAATAAAAATACATCTTTGCGACCTCTTATCACGATTAACTTCAGGCAGCACTCCTAAAAGCCTACAATTAATCTGACATGACAAAGCAAGGAACCCTTCCAATGACAGCTCATGCTTTCCAGTAAGTCCCAGTATGTTTTGCTTGGCCTAGGATCAAATGGCAAGCTGTGGGTTGATGGAAGGTCTGGAAATGAATGAGACAATCTTGCTGTTTTGTCCCCTGCAACATCTCTGCTTTTCGTCTAGGGCCGTGATGGCGAACCTGTGGCACGCGGAACCATATCTGAGGGCAAGCGAGGCGTTGCCCTATGTCAGCTCCAGCGTGCATGTGCGCGCTGGCCAGCTGGTTTTCGGCCTTGGGGAAGGCCGTTTTCGCCCTACGGAGGCTTCAGGAGGCTTCCCTGAAGCCTCCGGAGTGCAAAAAATGGCCCAACAGACTTCCGGTTTGCCCGTTGGGCCGTTTTTCGCACTCCAGAGGCTTCAGGGAAGCCTCCTGAAGGTTAAAAATGGCCCAGCTGGGGGGGCCCCATGAGCTGGGATGCGCGCATGCGCAGTGCTGAGCGCGTGGGGGGGGGGTTGTGTGCCGGCACGCACGCTGCACGCAAGAAGAAAAAGGTTCGCCATCACTGGTCTAGGGAGATTCTCAGTCAACCCAAAGGTGCTTTTTCAAAAGGCAGCTGGACTTTTGGTTTTTCCTTGAAGACGTTTCGCTTCTGATCCAAGAAGCTTCTTCAGTTCTGACTGAAGCGAAACGTCTTCAAGGAAAAACTAAAGTCCAGTTGCCTTTGGAAAAAGCACCTTTGGGAATCTCTGCTTTTCTTTCACTATATTTGACCCTAATCCACGCTTCAAAGGGGACTTTTGCTAATTTGTAACGTTTCTAATTTGTCTGAATTGTCCATTGCAACACAAGATCTATTCCTCTAGGTGCTAAATAAATACACATATAAAGGAGTAACATATAAAGTCATGCTACATAAGAGGTTTTTTGTTTTTTTTAATGTTTCTGATGTTTGGCAACTTCAACGTAACAGAATTTACCCTTTCGTGTCTGATCGGTGTTTCCTCAACGTGATGCTTGGGAAAAACTGTCTCATTTGGAGAAGATTCTGGTGGTGGGCGTGCATAGGAATGTAAACTTTTGCTTGTAGCTAGTAAGTGAACCGGAGATGACCTAAGAAAGGATTGTAAAAGAATGTGTGAACAGATGTTGGTCAAGGAAGGGAAGAAGCTACACAAAGAATAACAGGTTAGCAATTCTGTCACAACGTGAAAGCTCCTTTACCAATACTAGTGCAACTCCGAATATCCCCCCCCCCCCCCCCCCCCAAATCATTCAGGCTTATTTTGAGCAACAGAAAATGTCTATAAAGCATTACTTTTATCAATAAAGACACGCTCAAATTTTAAAACATTACTGCTCTTTCTTCCCCGTTCGGTTACAAAAAGACAAAGGCGGAAAAGAGCCCTGTAGAGCAAATAGTTAATTATTTAATTAATTCATGAAAATTACTTCTATCCTAACTAAGCATCCCATTATGGAATCCTTGGAAGTCTCTGAGCTTGTTTGCTTGCAGGCATTTCATTACCCAACATCTCCTGCAACAGTGAATGAAGGCGAATGTATGTGTCCCAGGATAATGTTGCAGGATCCAATCTGGGTCGGTCACCAGGACCAGAGGTTTTGTCTTCTGGACTCACGGTAGAGCCCATCCTCACGGAGCTTCTCTCTACTAGAGTGGGTTAAGTTGCTGGCTTGACCATAGAAGCATCTGAGCTTGTAGACCGTGTGAACGTTGTCCATGTTAGCTGATGAAGGAGAGACAGTACATTTGTTGAAGACATTTGGGAAATCTAGGGTGCCACGAGAGGAGGGAGTCAAGCTATTTTCCAAAGCACCCGAAGGCCAGACAAGGAGTAATGGATGGTAACTGGTCAAGGAGAGATTCAACCTGGAAATAAGGAGAAATTTTCTGACAGGGAGAGCAATCAACCAATGGAACAGAAGTTGCCTTCGGAAGTTGTGGGAGCTTCATCACTGGAGGCTTTCAAGAAAAGACTGGACTGCCATCTGTCAGAAATGGTGTAGGGTCTCCTGCTTGAATGGGGGGTTGGACTAGATGACCTACAAGGTCCCTTCCAACTCTGTTAATCTGTTAGAGTGTGTCTACTACAGAGACATTTCCTGAGGATGGGCTCCAGCACGAGTCCGAAAGCTCATAAGACTAAATCTCTGGTCCTGGTGACCGACCCAGATTGGATCCTGGAGCAACGGTGCTGAAAATGTAACCTACCTGGCCTGGTAATGAAACATCTCCAAGAAAACAACCAAGCTCAAAAAACACCAAGGATTCCATAGTTCAACTGGAGATATATTCTTCTCCTAGAACATCCCATTATCTCAAGTATCAATCAACATTGTTATTTACAGAAGAGAATTAGTGCTTCTTTTATGAAGAGCCAGCCACACATCGCTTCTAAGTTCCAAGAAAATAATTAACAGATCAATCTCAGCAAGGAAGTATTTTTAGTTGAGCCAAGAACAGAAGAAATGATTACAGATCTGTTTTGCTCCTTTTGTTGTTGTTTTTTTTGTACCAGTTTGATTAAGATTTCTGGAGGGATTTCAAAGCACGCATACCTATTTATGTGGCTGTGGGTGGATCTTTGGGATTTAATTTTCTCTCGAATCAGCACCGCAATCTGAAGTTTTCATATTCTGATCCTGTTTTAAGATCTAGGTCAAGTTATAATTTGATAACTTGTTGTACAATTTCCTTCTTTTAATGCTTTCACTGCTGATTTGTTTCGTTGCACTAAATAATGTATTTTCAGCAGTTCAGTAGGAATATTTTTTTAAATGGAAGCTATTCATCCAGTTGTCGGGCTACTAGTACCCTACATTCTAGTGCCCTTTGAGTGATAGCAGAAAAAGGGAAATTTCTAATATATATCGTTTTCCCCAAAATAAGACATCCCCCGATAATAAGCCCAATCGGGCTTTTGAGTGCATGGCAATGCGGCCGAGCGCTTATTTCAGAGTTCAAAAAAATATAAGACAGGGTCTTATTTTCGGGGAAACACGGTACTGACTTGACTCACTTTCTTGCCCAGAACACACTAATGCAGAGAGAGGAAGGGTCCTACACATTCTCAGTAGCCCTCTTTAGTTCAGGGTAGAGTTAACAGCTCTGCAAGTTAGATGTGGGGAAAGTACCCCTATCTTTGTGTTTATAGTGGAAACAGGGAAGCTCCAGAATTATGTACAGGTAGTCCTCAATTTACAACCCCAACTGAGCCCAAAATTTATGTTGCTAAGCCAGATAAAGCGAATTTTGCCCCAGGTTACGACCTTTCTTGCCAGAGTTGTTAAGTGAACCGCTGCAGTTGTTAAGTCAGTCACACGGTTGTTAAGTGAATCCGGCTTTCCCCAATGACATTGCTTGTCAGGAGGTCGTAAAAGGGGATCATGTGATCCTGGAACACTGCGACCGTCATAAATATGAGTCAGCTGAATTCTGATCACATGACCCTGGGGAAGCTGCAAAGTGCGACAAATGGTCATAAGTCCCTATTCTCAAGTGCCGTTGTAACTTCGAACGGTCATCAAACGAACTGTTGTAAGTCAAGGACTACCTGTACTATTTCTAAGTTTTTTTATTTTAATAGAGTTTATCTAAGTATGTAAAACGGTCATAAGTCACTATTTTCAGTGCCGTTGTATCTTCGAACGGTCACTAAATGAACTGTAGGAAGTAAAGGACTACCTGTATCTACATAACGATGGTGATGGATGACCTATGATACACACACACACACACACACACACACACTCTCTCTCTCTCTCTCTCTCTCCACCTTTTTAATGCAGAACAGGAACTTTAAAGCAAGTCTGTAATTTGTAGAGAAAATAACAACAAGAAGAATATCCCATACGTGTTATAAAACGAGCACTGCATGAGAGGGCTTTGTGGGCTAGTGGCTATATTTGCCAGCTCCGTCAACCAGTTCACGCCATTCTCGCAGGGATAAGCGCTTTCTGGACTGCTGCCTGAGGTGTGTTGGTTCCAAGAAGGCCTTGCGTATTCCTGATGTGAGACGTGAGCACTTAGCTGGAAGAGGGCGGGTGGGGTAGAATCGCTGTGAACCGCCTGCAATTCAGGAAGATCATCTGCCAATGAAAAGGTACAGGGTCAAATTCATTCCTACAGACAGCAACAGCATTTAGGCTTATATACCTGATAGTTGGAACAATTGACCAGTGGAATGACTTTGCCTCCAGAGGTTTTGGGGGCTCCCCAACACTGGAGGCTTTTAAGAGGAGACTGGACAAACATTTGTCTCAAATGGTATAGGGTATTCTGTTTGAATAGGGGGTTGGACTAGAAGACCTCCAAGGTCCTTTCGAATTCTGTTACACCGCTTCACAGTGCTTTACAGCCCTCTCTAAGCGGTTTACAGAGTCAGCACATGGCCCCCAACAATCTGGGTCCTCATTTTACTGACCTTGGAAGGATGGAAGGCTGAGTCAACTTTGAGCCCCATCAGGATCGAACTCTAGGCTGTGGGCAGAGTTGTCAGCAATTCTGCACTTTAACCACTGTGCCACTTATATCAAACTAGCCCAGCACAAGAATAAGATCCTTGAGCCCGGAATAAAATATTTTTTAGGGTTAGATCTTTTGAATTACTATGCTGACATGTTACCCAATTTCAGAAACCCAAACTCTGTTTCTTCTTATATAATGCCAGTATAAAAGAAGGGATATACATTCAAAACTATCTGAACTGAGCATATATTCCAAAATAGAAGAATCCAGAGCAACATACTTGGAAGAAAGAAAGATTTTACAAACGTTTCTGAAAAATATAACAACAGGGGCTAAATATTTCTTTTTCAGTTAGCAGAAGTATGTAGCTAAAATACGATATTTCATTGTGATCTTGGATTTGAGCATTAAAAGAACTTTTAAACTTAGTTCCATCTCTTCATGAAAACTACTCAAAAGTCTCAAGTAAACAGCTCATTTGAATTTGCAATACTAAACAATGAAGAACTAGAAACAAAGTTTGCATATTACCTCAATTTCACAAAACAGCCCATCTCTCTTTGTTTAGTGAAGTTGTCTCACGGAGTCAAGGTGGGACTTGATATGAATGTTTAAGAATTTTAAATTAATTGGAGTGTTTTGGCTTGGTAATCTCTGGAGTTTGTTTTTTTAATTTTTAATTTAATTTTAATACAATCCATCTTCCATTAAACAGTGTGTCGTCTGGGTACAAATGTCTTGTGCAATAACAATTAAAATTTACAGCCATCATTATTTGTCTACTCTTAACTTAATACTGATATACATAGCACGTCTAATACTGTAACAATCCTCTTCTTAGCTTATTTAATTCTATTAATATATTTTCAATATTTCACTAATCTACTTTCATTTCTAACTTTCATATTTATTCTCTAGCCATCGGTAGAATAGTTCCCATATAATATTCAGTTTGTTCCCTCTCTTTAATTGCAAGTGTTAACCTATTCGTTTCTGCACATTCTAATATTTTCCTAATCACATTCTCATCCGTAGGAATCTCTTCACTTTTCTAATGTTGTGCAAATACAATTCTAGCTGCAGTTATTACATGGATAATCAGATATTCATTCTCTTTACTATAAGTTTCTGGTAAAATCCCCAGCAAAAATATTTCAGGTTTCAAATCAATATGTTGTTGTATCATCTTTTCCAACCACGTATGTATTTTTGTCCAGGAAGATGGTTGACATATAGATTGAAAAAGGAGAAAGAAAAGAAACTGATTTATCAATTAATAGATGATGAAGGGACTTCTTGCTATCGAAATGATGATAAAAAGGAAATAATTCATGATTATTATGAAAAACTATATGATCAAGAGACAATTTTAGAAGAAAAAATAAAACAATACTTAGAAAAAGCAGAATTACCCACAGCACCAGAAACAGTTAAAGTAATATTAGAAGAAAGAATAACAATGATGGAATTAACAGAAGCAATTAAAAGAATGGCAAAACACCAGGCCCAGACGGGCTACCAGCAGTTATATAAAACCTTACAAAACTCTATGGGCAACTCAATGCTGGAAGTATTTAATGAATTACTGTTAGAGGCGAAAATACCGAATTCTTGGATGGAAGCATTACTCTCATACCAAAAGAAGACTCAGACTTGCAACGGATAAAAAACTATAGACCGATATCTTTATTGAATGCGGACTACAAAATATTTGCTTCAATAATTGCAGAAAGACTAGAGAAATTTTTAAATCAATTCATACACGTAGATATCAAAATGGCTTTTACTTAAGAGACAAATTAAAGATAACATGAATAATCTTGAACACACTGGAATACTACGAAGCACATCCAGAGAAGCAAATGGCGTTGATTTTCCTTGATGCACAGAAGGCATTTGACAATGTGAACTGGCAATTCATGCTGACACAACTAAAAGTTATGAACTTTGGGGAGAGATTTATTAAGATGATTAAGACAATATACTATAAACAAACCGCAAAGGTGATGGTAAATGGAGAAATGACTGAAAAGGTTAATATCAGGAAGGGTACAAGGCAGGGTTGTCCCCTGTTGCCATTATTATTTGTATTGACACTGGAAGTATTAAACAGAAATATTAGACAGGATAAGGAGATAAAAGGTATGGAAATAAAAAAGGAAGAATATAAATTACAGGCATTTGCAGATGATCTAGTTTTTATTTTAGAAGATCCACAAGAAACAGGGCCAAAATTAATAAGAATAATAAGAATAGAAGAATATGGCAAAATGGCAGGATTGAAAATAAATAAAGAAAAAACTAAGATTTTAGTGAAAAATATTACAGAGAAACAGAAAAAAGAGTTAATGAAGAGATTAGACATTCAGATTACTAAGAAAGTAAAATATTTAGGGATTCAACTAACAGCAAGATATGTAACGATTAAGGAAGATAATTATTATAAGCTGATACAACAAATCAAGATAGATTTGGAAAAATGGAAAAGTTTGCAATTATCGTTAATAGGAAGAATAGCCACAATTAAGATGAATATATTACCGAGATTATTGTACTTGTTTCAAACAATTCCGATAAGATTGGAGAAAAAAATACTTTGAGAATCTTAATAAAACAATAATAACATATATTTGGCAGGGGAAAATAGCAAGAATTAATTTAAAAATGTTACAGGATACAAGAACTAGAGGAGGTTTTGGATTACCAAATTGGGAGCTATACTACCAGGCCGTGGTGTTAACATGGATGAAAGAATGGATTGTACTGAGAAATACAAGATTATTGACATTGGAGGGACACGATCTGCAATTGGGTTGGCCTTCTTATGGTATGGGAAAAGTAAGATACATGGTTACTTTCAAAGACACTATATAAGAAAGGCTTTATTGTTAGTTTGGGAGAAAATTAGAGAACAGCATTATTTGAAGATACCAGTTTGGCTTTTGACAATAGAAGCACTTATTCATCCAAATATCATTAACATGGGAAATATTGTTAGATATAAAAACATCTTGAATGAAAAGGGTGAGCTCAAAACTAAACAAGAATGAAAGAGCAAGGGATTGATATGGTTTGGTATACAAATACAATCTAGATATGAAAAAGACGCTAAATTATATGGTTTTTATATGGAATTGACAGAACTGGATAAGATATTAACAGGAATAGAAGAGAGGGTGATAAAAAACTGTATAGCTATCTATTGGGTATCAAATTAGAAGACGAACAAGTGAAGGAGACAATGACAGCATGGGCAAAAATTTTTGGTTATACAATAGAATTAGAAAAATGGCAGCAACTATGGAATAGAAATTACAAATTAACAATGTCAACTGCATATAAAGAAAACTTGTACAAGATGTTTTATAGATGGCATTTTCCGCCGGCAAGATTGGCAAAGATGTTCAAAGATAAATCAGCTAAATGTTGGAAATGCCACCAGACACCTGGGTCGTACTATTGTTGTGACCCAGCGCGGCAAACCCCCAGAAAGCGACACACACACACTGTTATTTCAAAAAAAAAGGCTTTAATACTAATAACTGCTTAGTATTAAAGTGAATACTAATTCTTTGCCAAAGTGTTTGTTTTCAAGCACAGAACACTTTGGCCGGGATTCCAAATATGAAAGACACAAGCAGGTCGTTAAGTCCATCAAATACAATTACTTGCTGGAGTTGGCCAAAAGCCCGGCGCGGAGACCTCCTTCTACACAGCCATTCTTGCCGGCTAGCTGCCCTGCGTGCTCTGGCATCAATCAGAGGCCCCTCCTCTTCACTGGAGTCACTGGACTCCTGCTGAGGAGGTGCAGAAGGCCCTGATTGCGCATTGTCCTCTGGCCCTGCTTCCTCTTCGGTCTCGGACTCCGGTGCCGGCGCTACAGACCACTCTTGCCACCCTATGGACTGTTCCTGGTCGCCCGGATCCATGAGCAGCTGCACGGGACGGGGGCAAGCCACAACAACTATCATATGTGGTGGAAATGCGTAAAAGCCAAAAAATACTGGACAAAAATCTCTGGAGTTTTGATAATCCAATTTGAACAATCTGATTAGAATTTTTATTGTGTGACATATCACGTCATGTCCTCCAGCATTTTAAAAACACAGATGAAAAAACAGAAAATACAGAAGATATGGAAAATAACCACAAAATGTGACAATAGCCAGGCTCCAATGTGCATATTTTAACTGCCTGAAGTATTTTAGTTGTGAATAATGAGTTTGGAATGAAAGGTTCCAGCGACCTATAATTTAGCTGAAAAAATAGATATTTTTGGTCTGGGCAATATAGCAGCAAACCTTTCCAACACAGTTTGTTCTAACACAGTCACATTACCAGAATATGATATAATAATTTTGTCCGCTTTAGGAATGTTGGCATGAAATGATGATTGATTTTCAATTAGCCATTGCCACATATTCTGAGTAAAAAAAGCTATCATACAATGTTTGGCTGAGATCACAACTTATAAATAAAGTACAGAAAGTAATTCCTCAAGCATGGTTAATTCAGTTAGATGGGGCCTTTAATCTGAGTGTGCCTGGTTGTTGTTTTTTAGAGGACTATGAAATTAGATCTCTGAAACTAAAATATTTGTGCAGTCTTCCCTTAAGACAATTTGAAGAGACTTTGAAGAATCCCAAACTGAAATTTGGCACTGAATCCCATAATGCAAAAAAGTATCACTTAGAAACAGAGATCTCCAAACTTGGCAACGTTAAGACTTTTGGACTTCAACTCCCAGAATTCCTCAGCCAGACATGTTGGGAGTTGAAGTCCACAAGTCTTAACGTTGCCAAGTTTGGAGATTCCCTTTACTTAGAATATGTAGTAAAAGGTAATTTTTAACTTTTAATTTATGAAACTCAATTTCAGAAACTATGAAATTATGGATCTCAACCAGAGGTGGGCTTCACATAATTTAACAACCGGTTCGCCCAGCACCAAAAATGTGAGCGCGAGCATGCGCACGCTCGCTTTGCGCGCACGTGCCTTCCGTGCATGCGCTTTGCCCACGCACGTGGATTGCACGCATGCACATGGCTTAGAAAACGTGGCTAAATAGGACGGCATAGCGCTGGGGTGGGTGGGCGGGCCCACCCGCAGGTCGCAACTACCGGTTCGCCTGAACCGGTCCGAACGGGCTGAATCCCACCACTGATCTCAACCCCTTGGAGCTTCATGAACCTCTGCATCCAGATTTCTTGACAGCAAAACTGGTTTGATGCCGCTCGTTTCCGGGAACTGATTCTGTTTGTTTTTATAATCCCTGGTTCTTTTCCACCAAGCTTCAGCCAGGACAATTATCTTGATTATGAACAATACACTCTAGCCATCATCTTAAACTCAATGTATTTTTATCTCTTTTAAGATACCATGTCGCACTGCTTGGACTAGGAATAAAAAATGGGAGGCCTCCAGGGTACGCAAGGACCCCAGGTCATGAGTGGTCCAGTGAAGACGGGATGGGGTCTGTCACGCTCCATATTTCCCAAACTTCTGTCAACCTCTCTGCTGCATTTTCTACCTGCTCTTTCTCACATATTTATCCTTCACATAGCCTTTCTCTCCTTGCATATGATTTCAGTTCTTCTATATTCTCTGTTTTCTCTGTATTACTGTGTGGTTTGGAGGCATTTGGACAGGAAGGCTGTGCGAGAGTGGTGAGGACAGCAGAAAAGATTATTGGTAGTTCACTTCAGTTATGGTCTTTGCAGCATCCCCATGACCACGTGATCAAAATCCAGATGCTTGGCAACTGGTTCATATTTATGACCGTTGCTGTGTCCCAAGGCCATGTGATCCCCTTTTGCGACCTTCTGACAAGCTAAGTCAATGGGGAAAACCAGATTCACTTAACAACCTGGTTTCTAACTTATCAAATGCAGCAATTTGATAAGAATCACTAGGAAGAAAGGTCGTAAAAGGGGGCAAAACTACAAATGTCTCACTTAACAACAGAAATTTTGGGCTCAAATGTGGTTTTAAGTCGAGGACTACCTGCATTGGTTTTTAAAGGAACTGTTCTTTAAAATGCAAGAATCTTGAACGGATACTTACCGAGTTCCATATGTTCGTCAGAAGACGCATATCCAGGAGAAGACGGAATATTCTCGTTACACTTCAGCAAGTCCAGTGCCTCGTTCATTCCTGAAGTTCTCTTGTCCATCACCAACAGGACTTTCTGCACCGTACTAGGCATCTGGTTTGTCTTTATTTCCCAAACCATTGTAGGGTGCTTCAAATTATCTGACTGGAACAAAAATTATTCAGAGTTAGCTAAAGTATTCAGCAACATTTCACTCCTAAGTATTTGCCGTTTTAAGAACTCTAAGGGGGGGGGAGAGCAAGGCTAAGCATAAAGGGAAATCTTGGATGAAAAAAAATCTGGGAAAGGCCACAGCTGGCAATTTAAACATAAACACACAGCAATGTTTTGTGGTAGGTCACTTTTAAGTCTTTTTTTTTTCTAGAAAAATTATGGGCAACCAGTGAGAGCAAAAAATAAAAACTGATTCGTGCAGTGTTTTAATTGGGAGTTGATGGCCTCATGCAAGACTAATAATAAACAAGTAATGGTTAATTATTCTATCCATAAGATTGTTATAAAGTCCTGACCATCACACAGCAAAAAAACAAATCTGATCCACATTCAGGGAAGTGACCTTTCAGAACACAGATGCTTTTCTTCTCCTCATAAGATACTTAATTTATTATAGAACACTGTACATTAGTTCAAGCATGTGTAAAAACAAAGGGAAAGAGACTTAAAGCGTTTTCATTGCACTATCTCTAGAAAGTAGCTCAAACATTCTTAATTTAATTATTTTTCCTATACTTCGTATTTTGCTTTTTTTAATAGTTCAGTTTAAGAGTTTATTTTAGTTTGGAAATCCTAAAATATTCAATGCACTCCGTAATAAAGACAATAACCAGAAACATCACGGGTAGGAAGATGTGATAATATCAAATAAACACAATATTTTCACAGAGATGACACTTAGCTAAACCTGCTATATAAAATGCTCAGTTTCCCACTGTTTAGAAGCCAAATGTGTGACCGTTACATAAGCAAAGTCCCAGGTGATTTTAAGCAGCTGCAAGTACTATGGTAAACTTTTAATTCAAGTAAAAATGACCAGATTCTTTAATAACATCACATAAGACACGTAAACCAAAGTACTACAGTATCCTAAGCTGTCATGAATTGTTTGCTTATCTGCTTTAGAAATGGCCTATGAACTTATCAGAGTCTGCCATATGCCCAAAGTTCCAAGCTCCTTAAGTACTTAGCATAGCATGCTAGAAAAGCAACATACATGATACATGCTGCTGTATCTAAAAACAAATTATTTGTCATCACATGTGCCTATCCCCAAATTTATTCAATAGAACAAAGAAATCTGAATAGATCATCTCATCCAAGGGAGGCACCAATCTGACAATCCAAGGTGAAAGCAGAGATTACTAGCCCCAGATTAGGTATGCTTCTTTTCCAAATAAGATTCAAATGAAAAATGAACTATTTGTATTAATGTTGATGTTTTATACTTAAGATCCTTGGCATATCTATTTACAAATAAACAAACAGCTTTTCTAAAGTTTGACCTACATACATTTAATTGTGCATTAAAAAAAAAATACATAAAGAGATTCACAACCTCAAATTCTGTTTCTATATCTACTTTTTGACTACATTCTGCTCTTTTGATTTTATTTTTCTGGTAACTGAGTGGCATTCTTGTCGCTAAATGGCCACTGGTATTCCTTGAACTAATTATGCTATTTTACCAGTCCAGTGCATTTTAACTTTGTATTCTTGTAAGATCTTTATTTTTGTGTCTGGCTTGCTGGCTTTTGGGAAAGGGAGAATGATTTATTAACATGTGATTGCATCCCAACATCATTCTCATGGTAGGCCATTCTTCTCTGAGTCATTCTCAATTTCTGATGACTGATTTTGTTTAGATTTTTATCCTTTTTTTTCATATACAACTCAAGGCAGCAAACATACCAAACACTCCTTCCTCTTCCTATTTTACCCATAACAACAACCCTATGAAGTGAATTGGCTAGACTACAGAATGGCTGGCCCAAAGTCACTCAGCCAGTTTTTCATGCCGAAGGCAGGACTAGAACTCAGAGTCTCCTGGTTTGTAGGCCAACACCTTAACCAGTATTGTACACCAAACTGGCTCTTCATAGACACTATAGAAATATCCATGTATAGTACTCTTCTTGAGAGCAATATGGAAGTGGTTTTCTTTTTTAAAAAATTCTTTCTCTAGCCCAGTGGCCCCCAACCTTTTGGGCACCAGGGACCGGTTCCATGAAGAGAGGTTTTTCCACGGACTGGAGGGATGTGGTTTTACGTGCTGCCTGCAACCCGTGGATGGGGCTTCGGGTGTTTATGTGGTCTGGTTTCTGGCATGCTGCGGCCCAATCCTGGTCCATGAACTGGGGGTTGGAGACCCTTGTTCTACCCTATAGCCTTGGCATGCCTTGTGGTCTTCCATCCAGAGTCCTCATAATGCTTTGTTTCTACAGCTAGCCAGGTATTACCGCTTGCTCAAAGGTGGCTCTCAAAATTGCCGTCATGCAAACTTTGCATCTATCCAAAGTCAAACATCCCAAATATTTATCCTGCAGGCTCCAGGGCAGGGCGATATTATGCCTTGGTTCTTGACATTTCCTTCCCTGATAGAATGCTTTTAACTTGTTTTAGTATACTGTGTGTTGCTTAGACTCCCTTGAATGATCCAGGCAACTGATAGATGGGAGGTCCCTGGTGCTCTCCGAGTTTGGTGGTTTCTTGTACACATTTCATTACCCAACTAGGTAATATCATCAGTGCTACAAGGGAGTGAGGTTTGATGTTATTTTTATATACTAGTGGCTCGACCTATCAGTGTTGGTGGGAGTGGTCTTGGTGGTTCCTTGATTAGGCTGTCGTTTACTGTTAGCTTGTTCGTCTGTGTTGGTAGTTCCTTGATTGGAGTATTGTTTACTTCTAGATTGTTGGTCTATGTGTTAATCTTGGTGTTAACTTTAGCCCAATGATTGCAAGTGAGGAGATAATAAATCAAAGACTGTAAAGAAATAATCTTAAAACAGCAATTCCTCAAGATTCTGGTGACAGAACAGAGTCGGAAGGGACCTTGGAAGACTTTTAGTCCAACTCCCCACTCAAGCAGAAACCCTACATGCTTTCAGACAAATGGTTGTCCAATTTCTTCTGAAACCCCCCCAGTGATGGAGCACCCACAACTTCTGGAGGCAACTCTTTCCGCTGATTGATTGTTCTGTCAGGAATATGTCAACAAAGACTCAAACATCCAGGCGGTATATTTAACTGTCAGGAAAGTTCTCCTTATTTCTAGGTTGGTTCTCTCCTTGATTAATTTCCATCCATAGCTTCTTGTCCTGCCTTCTGGTGCTTTGGAGAATAGATTGACCCTCTCTTCTTTGTGGCAGCCCCTTTGTGACATAATGTATGTCTTTAAAAGCAAAACTTATTCATCCCGGTCACTTGCTACAGATTCAGAAATAAGGCTGGGGGGAGGTGAGAAATACCCCAGAGAAAAAGAGGGGGGGGCTGGCCCCGTCGCCCCATTGCTTAAAAGCAGCTGTTAGGCTCCCACCGCAGACCAAAACACTTCCGCATTCAGAGCTCAGAGGGGGCGGGGCGAGAAAAAGACCCCGCCCCTCACGCAGAAGCGCACCGAGCTCGCGCACCGCCTCTGGCGTCGCGAGCGTTCCACCAGAGGGGAGGGGGAGGAGGACCGTTGAGGGGAGGTCACGCGCCGCGGGCGGAGGAGCCTCGCGGCGCTGATTGGTCCTCCTCTGAGCCGAGGGGCGGAGACCAGGGCCGGCGCTGTCACAGCCGCTCTCGCTCCCCCCGCCCCTTCTTTCCAGTCACGTGCCCGATGCCTGGCAGAGGCCCTTGTTTATAAACTTTTTCCTCCCGGGGGAAAGGCGCATGCGCCGAAAGGCCCCATTCATTCAGAAGTGCGTAACAACAGCGAAGAGAAGGCGGTGGGGGAGGGGCACTCGTCCCCGAGCTCGGAGGGGCCCCTTCCCTGAGCGGGAGGGCCCCCCCTCGCCCAAAAGGCTTCTGAGGGGCCCAAAGGGACCGAGAAATTGGGGGGGAAAGAGTGGGAAGAGGGAACCCCGAGTTAAATATGCCTCATAACTGTAAGCCGTGAGGTAAATGTCATCGTGTTGTGCTCAATTTTGAAGAGCAACCCCTCAAATTCCCCAAGTCGCGCCAGGAATCCCGGAGCCTTTTCATCCCCCTTTCATTTTCTCTTAACAAGCTGAAGAATGACACGGAGTCCCCTCCCTTCCTCGGCAGCGTCTACCCCTCAGCGGCAGCCCGCCAAAAAACGGAAGTCGCCCGTTTCCCAGTTACCCCCAACTTCCACCCGTCTCAAAACACTTCAAAACTTCTGAGCTACTTACCAACCCCGTCGCCATTACAGGACTCCCTACAGCTTTCTTTTTTTTTTTTTTCCCCCTTTCCTTCCCTCCTCCCTTCCCGTTCGTTCTCGCTCGAAATCGCCGCCCCTTTTCCATCGGGCTCGGCCTCTGAATGGCTGGCGGGGACGCCCATCGCGGAGGTTCCTTCCGCTCATTGGATAAAGGCGTTGCCTGTCGGGGTCCAGCTGAAGAAAAACAAGACTTGTTTTGATGTCTTCCGCGCGCTCGATTGGCCTGCAGGGAAGCCAGTCAAGTTGAACGAGGCGTTAATAAATGGACCTTGGCCCGCCTCCCCGAGCCGAAGAGGGTTATGGGCGTTGTTGTTTTCTCTTTTCTTCTAGGAACGCCCGATACTGAGTTGAGGAACAACAATTCCCAGGAAGCTCTCGGTCATTAGTAAACAAGAATCTTAGGGACACGTGTATTTCTGTCTCCAGCTAGTTGTGGCCCTCCAGGAAAAGTGGGGAATGGACGTTTTCTTTGCAAACCGAGGAACGTCTCTTCATTTTTGCTGGGAAAACTGCAGAATTTAAATGAGCCAGAGCCTTTGTAGGACATTGGAAAATTTCCCTCCAGGGATAATTCAAGTTCAGTTAGAAACTGGGCATCCACATGTTACAATCCTATACAGGTAGTCCTCGACTTATGACCACAAGGAAGTCCAAAGTTTCCATGGCTAAGCGAGGAAAGTGGGTTTTGCCCCTGTTGCCCCATCGGTTTCAGTTCCAAGTGGGGAGAAAGATAGTGGAAACATGGTGGCTGATTGGAAAGATGGTTTAATGGTGAAGCAGAACCACCAAGCACCTGTGATTCTGGGTTAGCTGACCACCTGGTTTGATGAGCACATGGATTTTTATAGAGTTTGTTCTTACAGCAATTTGTAATTTAGAGGCTTGTTTTGTGTGTTTTGTTATTTGATTTTCATTAGTTTGTCTCCCGAAAGCCGGTAATGAGTTGGTTTTTTTTTAATCTTGTTTAACGAATGTAATTAATCCTAGATGCTGACTTCCTTGGGGTTTTAATCCTGTCTTGAATGGATTACCAAATCTGCATTTCTAAAAATTGGCCCCTTAGTTTTCTACTTGCTGAGGCTCTGAGTTTCCATCTTTAGAAACATGTTTCTCCTTTAGGGAAAATATAATATTCTGCCTTTTTAATATTTCCTAAAATGTTTCATTCTTCTAAGAGGGGTGGGTGCTAACTTTCTACACCCTATTCGTGAACTTTTGGCCACAGCTGTTAAGCGGATCACTGCAGCTGCTAAGTGAATCATGTCGTTAAGCGAATCTTGCTGCCCCCCCCTTTGACTTGAGCTTGTCAGAAGCTGGCTGGCAACCATCATAAAGACATGCCAGTTGCCAAACTCACTTGAACACCTGACCATGGGGACGCTGGGCATAATGTCATTTTTTTCACTCCCGTTGCAACTTCGAAGGGTCACTAAATGAATGGTTGTAAGTCAAGGACTATCTGTATCAGACTACCTTAGGACAGGTGCAGAGGCGGGCTGCTGCCGGTTCGGACCAGTTTCGGCGAACCGGTAGTTCCGACCAGCGGGCGCCCACCCGCCCCGGCGCTAAACCGACTTATATTGCCGTGTTTTTGAAGCGCGCGTATGCGCGGAAGGCGCACACACATTTTCAGTGCTGGGCGAACCGGTTGTTACATTATGTGACGCCCACCTCTGGACAGGTGTACTTGAATTACTCCTGACTGGAGATGTTTGCATCAAAACTGTTCTTCAAGATTCCCGTTATTAAAAGTGTTGTCTTGCCCTTTTTAATTTTCTTAAAACTCTTGTCCCAAAGGTGCTTTTTCAAGAGGCAACTGGACTTTCTGGTTTCCAGTTGCCTCTTGAAAAAGCACCTTTGGGATAACCGTGACCTGGAGGACTGAGAATCTCCATAGACATTAAAACTCTTATGCAATAAAAGCTCAGAAGGGAAAAAAAAAGTATAGAAGGAAAAGCAAACCCAAATAATTATAATTATCGGGAAAGTGTTTGGTTTCTCCCTTTGCAGGAAGGCCTGTCCTAAGTAACTTAAGATAAAAATTTGTTTTGCTCTAAAGGACCTCCTTAATATAAGAAATGGGATTCTTAAAACAAGAACTAAAGAAGTATAAAAGTACAACTCGCATTTAAGATAGATGTGTGTTGCAAAATAAAATTCATTCATTTCTCCTTGAAGCGTTTTTTGCAGACCACTGAGAATCTGCCCCTTTGGCTTATTATTCTGATTATTTCTAGTCTTAAAAGCTGAGGTTTCTCCCCCCCCCAAGAAAGGTGCTTTTCTCCAACATGTTGTACAGCAGAAGCATCTGAAATCAGACCAGCTCTGCATCCCAAAATAGTTGTATTTTCTAAAACATAATTCATTTTAGAGTCAGCTGAATAAACAGGCAACCTTTTTAGATACGGAGTTAGCAATAAGAGAAACTTGACTTCTTTGCAAGCAGAACACGGCAGAGTGCAAAGTCACTGAGCTATTAAAGTCAAAACATAATGGAGGGAGAAAGGGCACATTATGTCCAATGCAGCTTCATTTATTTTTAGAGCAATGAACTTTAAAGAGCCTATACTAGACTCTTAAGAGTTAGAAGGAAGTTGGAAAGGAATACTCCAGGAATGTTTGAACGTTATTTAAACCCATCTAAACAAAAACACATCCAAACATACTGCTCATTGGCACAGAATGATACATTATTCATGTATGAATTGTGTATGACCATTAAAAAAACCCCTCTAAACCTGTGTGGGATGGCTTAAATAAAATAGGACCGAGAAGATTTTATCTGGCTTATGTCTAATGTTTATTTCTGTACAGTGACAAGAAGTGTCCCGTAGCTCTGATTCTGTCTGAAAAGGATATAACAATGGGGAAACAAATCTACAAAATGGCAAAACAAAACTTTCAAGGCCTTTTCAATCCTTCGGGATTCAGAAAGAAAGAATGAGACAGAATCAAGGATGTGAACAGGATGAAAAAGAAAGTAAAAAGTTTCTCCCTCATCTAACGAAATATTGGAGTCTTCCACATTTGTTTGTTCTTCAATAAAATGATCAGAGCTATCAAAAAAAATCAGAACAAAATCAGAATAAAACTTAACATAAACCAATTTCAGTTCATATCTACCCTCTATCTATCCATCTATGAATAATCTCATCTGCCTCTTTTTTCTTTTTCTTTCTTCTGTCTGTCTATCCGTCTATCATCCATCTATCTGGAAAACAAATGAAAAGGGAAAGGGGAAGTTGAGAAGGAGATAAAGACCTAAAGGAAAAGGAAAATAGTTAAAATATCCAAGTTGGGGGGGGGGGGGAAGGACACAAGGAATAGGAACAGGAAAAGGAATAGGATCCAGTTAAAATGGAAAAGACCACATTATTACATTTGTTTATTAGATTAATAAACCGCCCATTATAAGTGATTAACTGTCTTGTATTATTGTTTCAGCTGGAATTCTGTAGCCGCAGTGTTTTTAATTATAGGTGCAAGAATAGTGCTACTACTATTACGACTGCTACTGAACGATTTTATGGTCTTGTCCCAAACTGGCGGTAGGTCCAGGCAGTCCTCGGGTTACCACCACAATTGAGCCTAAAATTCCTGTTGCTAAGTGAGGCAGTCGTTAAGTAAGCTAGGCCCCATTTTACAACCTTTCTTGATGCAGTTCTTAAGTGAATCACTGCAGTTAAGTTAGTAACACGGTTGTTAAGTGAATCTGGCTTCCCCATTGACTTTGCTTCGCAAAAGGGGATCACATGACCCCAGGACACTGCAACCGTCATAAATACATGCCAGTTGCCTAGCCTCTGAATTTTGATCATGTGACCGTAGGGATGCTACCATGGTCTTACGAGCTGTTGTAACTTTGAACCGTCACTAAAGGAACTGTTGTAAGCTGTACCTATCAGGCCCAAAACCAAGAATGACGTGTGATTCTTCCAAGCTGAGCTTTTTACTGCTTTCATACTTATAAACAAAACCTTGCCAGACTAAGGACTCTACTATATGTGAACTATTAGAGGGGAGCTGTCTTCACCCCCTTTCTCACACGTAAAATCTGGACACTAAGTTACCTCTTACTCCTTTGGGATGCAACCCCCCTTCCTCCAGGAAATCCATCTTACTACATTCTACCACAGTACATCCAAAACGAATTCTATTTTTTAGCTGGCTAGGAATTAGCAACATAGCTAATTTTGTTCAGCAACATTGCTAACCGGTTGACTAATAAAGACATTAATTTTCCCTTCCTGCAGTCATCTGGTTGCAACATAAATTTGCTAAATACAGCTTCGGACGGTAAGTGTGTTCTTCGGCATTCTTTAAAACTAACATCATTCCATACGGGCCATCCATTCCGAAGAACTGTCACCACGGAAGACAATTGACGCTGATGTTATTATTCACATAGATTGTGTTCAGTAATCAGATCCAGCAGAGGGAGTCCAAATAAAAAAAATATAACAAAATTCATTCAAGCCTAACGGTGCGTTGTTTCTAAACATCCGTCCTTAAGACTCCATCACTGGGTTTCATTTCAAAAGCCGGTATGTGCTCTTTAGGTAAAACATCTGAACCACAGACTCACGACAGATATTCTGTATTCAAAAGTTATTTATTAATTTTGTGCATTGTAAATTTCACAATTCGGAGGTACCATAAAAAAGAGGCCTCAGTTAAAAAGACAAAACGTTAACAATCAGGAAACGGGAGTGGCACACAAACAGGGAGAATATGTTCAAGATTTTTCTTTTCGTTGTACTCCTGCTCCCACCCCATAATGTGCAGAAGAGATTATAACGCTCTTAAAATAAAACATAGGGTGTGCACCCACATATATACATACGTAGATCAAAATAATAATGCCTAAACTTCACTGAATTTTGTAGCACAGTATAAATAATTAAACTAAGCTCACTAAAAACCACAAACAGGAAAATCTTGTGTAGTTAATGGAAGCTGATCCACTTTTGGCTAGCTCAAAAACATATGAAATTGTTTGCTTTCCTTTAGTTCAATATAACTTTTATCAGAGGTGGGGGTTCCTCCCGGTTCGCACCGGTTCTATAGAACCTGTAGTAAACCGGTAGTGACGTCATGGAGCCGGTTCTGTTGGTGCCGGTCCGTGGACGTTGCCATCTTTTTTTTGGGGAATTTTTTTTTGGAAAAAAAATTGGTGGGGGGATTTTTGTTGTTGTTTTTGCTTCTGCGAATGCACAGAAGCCGAGTTTTCGGCACTGCGCATGCGCCACCATCTTGTTTTCAGCTTCTCTTTTTTGCTTGTTTTGCTTCTGCGCATGCGCAGAAGCTGAGTTTTCGGCACTGCGCATGCACGGCCACGCGGCACGCAAAGCGTGCGCAGCCACGTGGCACAGAAGGAAGCGAACCGGCGGCGAGGTAAGTTAGAACCCAACCCTGACTTTTATGTTCAGTTTCTCAAAATTACAGGTAAATCTTCTCTGCTTCTGATTTCCCAGATCCTTTTCAATAGAGATGTAAAGGTTTAATTTTATGTTTTGTCAACCAGATAGTCTACTACTGAGCTATCGGGGTTGACCCCCGTAGACATTTGGTCTGGGGGGTCAAGGCACCAGCCTAGAAACTGGGAGACCAGGAGTTCTAGTTCCGCCTTAGCCATGAAAGGCGGCTTGGTGACTTTGGGCCAGTCCCTCTCTCTGAGCTCACCTCACCTACCTCACCAGGTTGTTGCTGTGGTGAAAATAAAGTATTGATATGTTTGCCACCTTGAGTTATTTATAAAAATAATATAGGTGAGATTTAAAAAAAAACATCAAAATTAAAAATACTAGAAAGAATCTACCGTATTTTTCGGAGTATAAGACGCACCTTTTTCCCCCCCTAAAAGAGAGTGGAAATGTTGGTGCGTCTTATACACCGAATACAGCCATTTTTGGCCTCCCAAAGCCCCTGTGAAAAATGGGCCCGTTTTTCACAAAAACGGGGTGCGCAGAGGGTTTGGGAGGCCTGCAGAGTGCTCCTGGGGGCCGGGGAAGACAAAAACTTTTTTTCTTACTTACCTCTTCGAAATCTTGGTGTGTCTTATACACCGGTGCGTCTTATAGTCCGAAAAATACGGTACTTCAGTTCTTATCTGAACAACTTAACATTTTGACCTCAAGACAAGTCATAGTAGCCAGGACAGGATGCCCTAGCTACGTTTGTTGAGATCTCCCCAAATACAGGTAGCCTTCGACGTGCGACCACAACTAAGCCTGAAATTTCTGTTGTTAAGCGAGACATTTGTTATGTGAATTTCGCCCCTCTTTACGACCTTTCTTGCCACGGTTGTTATCTGTGGATTGTCCATCAAAAATCCTAAAAGTACATTAAAATCTCCTCGTCAACACAACCAACCATGAAGTGAATTGACTTAAGTTACCGGGAAGTTTGTTCACAAGGGATAGGGCCCTAACACTCATTATAGTCAACAAGGTTATTACATAATAGGGCAGAAGTTTGAAGCACTTTAAATATAATATCAAATGTAATGTGGATTACTGATCATTTGAAATATATACTATAGTTGAACGGGCTTTGGTTTGTTTAACTGGAACTCCAGGTAATCCTCGTCTAACGACCACAATGGAGCTCTAAATATTTGTTGTTAGGCGAGACATTTGTTAGTTTTGCCCCATTTTATGACCTTTCTTCCCTCAATTGTTAAGTGAATCGCTGCCATTGACAAGTTAGTAACTCAATTGTTAAGTGAGCCTGACTTCCCCGTTGACTTTGCTTGTCGCAAATGGGGATCACGTGACCTTGGGACGCAGCAACGGTCGTAAGTATGAACCAGTTGCCAAGCGTCTGAATTTGGATCACGTGACGATGGGAATGCTGCAAAGGTCGTAACTGTGAAAAACGGCCATAAGTCACTTTTTTTCAGTGCCGTTGTATTATTATTTATTAAATTTGTATGCTGCCCAACTCCCAAGGGACTTGTAACTTTAAACGGTCACTAAATGAAACTGTTGTAAGTCGAGGACTTCCTGTATTATGTAAAAACTATAATAGCGTTTTACGAAATAACTGTGAATGTTTAATGTGAACGGTTCAGAACTGATATATATGGTAGAGCAGGAACCAGGGAACTTTAAATAAGATAATTTCCTAAAGTGTTTTTCTTTTGAAAATCACTTTCGTGCTTCATCAGAATGTATTTGAAGATCTGTTTTAAAAGAAGCTTGCTCCGTATGAGTGACTTCTTTTTTATTTTAGAATGAACACACTTCTAAAACTTTCCTTAGCCTTTTAAACTAATTGCATAGTTCTCTGGATCGAGGCCACCAACTTAGCTGCCTAATTCTGGCATCAGAATTTCGTTTTTTTAAATGTGTGCCAGTGTGTTCATAGAAAAAAGTGACAATATAGGTTACCTTCTTATCTAATTATTCCCTCCAAATCATAACACAAGAACTGTTTCCCATCAATCAATAATACTTTTATCAAGATTATATAAAAATGTTGTCACATTTATATCATCCTATATGATATAAATTATATAATACTAATAATACTGTTGTGTAAGGACTTTCCCGTACAATTTGCTAACTATTAAATATATAGGTTGCTGGAATTGGGTATGTCTAGTCTTATGAAAAGAAGGACTAGGGGCGACATGATAGCAGTGTTCCAATATTTGAGCGGCTACCACAAAGAAGAGGGGGTCAAGCTATTCTCCAAAGCACCTGAAGGCAAAACAAGAAGCAATGGGTGGAAACTAATCAAGGAGAGAAGCAACCTGGAATTAAGGAGAAATTTCCTGACAGTTAGAACAATTAATCAGTGGAACAACTTGGCTCCAGAAGTTGTGACTGCTCCAACACTGGAGGTTTTTAAGAAGAGATTGGACAACTATTTTGTCTGAAAGGGTATAGGGTGTCCTGCCTGGGCAGGGGG
>QLTV01003131.1:1961236-1980820 GCA_003457575.1 Thermophis baileyi | reverse complement strand
TCTTTTGCAGTTCCGCTGGTGTTATTGCAGGAAGCTGCAATTTCTTGATGTGATTTGTGAAATTCTTGGACATGGTACCAAGTGCCCCAATGACAATGGGTATCACTGTTATATGTTTCATCCATAGCCGTGTAGTTTCGATGGCCAGGTCGCGATATTTCGTGATTTTTTCCAGTTCTTTTTCTTCGACTCTGGCATCTCCTGGTACAGTGATATCAATAAACTGTACGCATCGGCCCTAGACAACCGTGATATCTGGGTGGTTGTTATTGTTATGATAATGATGATGATGATAATGATGATGATTATTATTATTATTATTATTATTATTATTAATGGCCAAGGGCACCTCTGACTTAAATTTATTCCAATATACCATCCATATTATTTTGGAGGGGGGGGGCAGAAAATAACCCCAAAGTCAGTTAACAACTGTTTCGCTTAGCAACAAACGTTTTGGGCTCGGTCGTAAGTCGAGAGCTACCCATATTATGAGGTGATGAGATGCTACAGGCGCACAGGCCTTCAAATGGAATTAGGTGAGGCTGCATCTGATTAAACCACGCATACCTGGTTTTATCTCATTAAAAAGACAATGTTTGGCAGCGTACTGTATTTAAGGGGAAAGACACAGATGGATGTCCAGCTTGTTTCTCACATGTTTTTCCCTTTGTTTTCTCCCTGTCCATGTATCTCTTCCAGGATGTGTCTATAAATGAAACTTTACAACTTCCAGGTGTTCCAAACCAGAGCCAGAGTTTGAAAAATAACAGATTTCTAGTGGGTTTCTTGTGTCTTCTGTCTGCACATGTCAACCCTCAGGTGTCAAGAAACATAATTTTTCATATTAGCCTCTTTACGCCAATAAAGGACTGAAGCCAGAGAAAGAGAGAGGAAATTGAACCATTTACAAGGGAAACATGACTTTTATTTGTAATAAATCTCAAATACACCACCGGTGGGTGTCAATAGTCCAAAATATATAACAAGGCCATACCACAAATGTGGCCAAAACTATTGGTACAGGTAGTCCTTGATTTACGACAGTTCACTTAGTGACCATTCAAAGTTACAACAGCACTGAAAAATGTGACTTATGACCGTTTTTCACAGTTACGACCTTTCAAGCATCCCCATGATCACGTGATCAAAATTCAGATGTTTGGCAACTGGTTCATATTTATGACCGTCGCTGTGTCCCAAAGTCAGGACATCCCCTTTTGCGACCTTCTGATGAGCGAAGTCAATGGGGAAGCCAGATTCACTTAACAACCGGGTTACTAACTTATCAACCACAGGGATTCACTTAACAACTGTGGCAAGGAAGGTGGTAACATGGGACAAAATTCACTTAACAAATGTCTCACTTAACAACAGAAATTTGGGCTCAATTGCGGTCGTACGTGGTTAAGTTGTAAATTGTTTTTCCTAAAATTCCCCTTTTGGGGAAGATGTCTTTTGGATAGATAAAGCAAAATTACCGGTAGAACCTTTTGGTTATGCCACAGCCACTCTACGGTCACAGAAGAAGAAGAAAAATGAAGCTTTTTGGAAAAGAACTTCAACTCTACAGTTAAAGATGCAAAAAACCCCACAATATTATGGAGTTGTTTTGTGGCCTCCGGCACCAAGTGCCTTCTATCTGTGCATAATGAAATTAGAAGATTATCAAGGCAGCTTGCGTCCCAGACTTATGGGTGCTCCTGTTGTGGCCTGTCGGCCGCCGGCCCTTCCAGCAGCCAAATCAAAGGAGGAGGAGGCATGGGAGTCAGGGTCAGCATCAAGGCAACCTGGGAGCTCCGAGGGGGAAGAGGGAATGGAGCTGTCAGAGACAGAGAGAGAGAGACAGAGGCGGAGCCTGGGCCGTCCATCAGCCCTCAGATGGAGAGTCAACAGCCCCCAAGTCTGGAGGTGGCTGATGAGGAAGAGGAGGAACAGCTGGGTCCAGTGCCTGACGTGCGGATGCGCAGAAGGCAGAGGAGAGGAGAGCAGTGGAAATCTATGGGACAGTCCTTGGGACGGAAGAGCCACCGCTGCTAGGGAAGCCCCACCCTAGCTCTGGGGATAAAAGGCAGGGGGAGGAGATGAATAGATGTGGCAGACAACTATTCATCTCCCTGCCGGACAGACTTGTTAAGCCTGCGGTGAGAGAGAAACTTTTTGCCAGGGCTGCTGGCGCTCCTAATAGAGGAATCTTTTGAGTTCACGTCAGAGGGTTTGTCGTGTTTGGGGAGCTGGGTCAGAACAGTTCCATTGTTGGAGGTTTTGAAGAAGAAATTAATCTGGAATGGTAGGGTCTCCTGCTTGAGCAGGGGGTTGGACTAGAAGACCTCCAAGGTCCCTTCCAATTCTGTTATTCTGGAGCCAAACATAATGCCCAGGCTTAGAAATTCTTTCTGAGAATCATTGAGGCTTATCTGTGCCCTCAGGGATACCTGAATCAGAACGCAAATGGTGGTGGAACCTTCTTGGAACTTCTGAAAGGGCTGCGTTGTAGACAGGAGATAGGTGTTGTTGTATCCCTCTCCATCTGTTGAGAGAGGGCTGTTCAATTCTGACATAGAATTGACCCTCTTTCAAACCAGTAGTCCTCTCTCTCCAGAACGTGGACTTTGCTATCTTCAAAAGAGTGACCTCTGTCTTTCAAATACAGATGGATCGCTGAATTTTGTCCCGATGGCACCTTTGGGACAAAAGTGAGAAGCTCCATAGATATCTGACAACCCTAGGCACACCCAACGTGAGTTCTCACAACAAATGTTTAATTGAAGCCACCGCAAGCAGCCGGCTGGCGTTAAAAGACCTTTCAGCAGAAAAGAACTAATAGAAAAACACAGCTGAAACGCAGCCGGACGCTCTCATTCATTCTATCTGGAGATGTTCCCGATCCAAAATCCCTGTTTGTTAAAAATATCCGGAATTTGGATGGAAATAATGACCAGTCAAAAGGACTGAGGCAACTTGGGAGAAGCTTTCCCAGCCAAGTCAGATTCCCACAGATATAAAAGATTCAAATTTTTTTGTACGTCGTACAAGCAGATTGCACCCTTTCTCTAGAGGTAAAATTCTATTTCTGTACAGAATATATTTTACCTAATTTGAAAAAAGCCCTACTTAGAATTCCTCTAATGTGTTCTCCTTTCTGCTGAGTATTAATTGTTCTTTGTTTTACTCAGTGCATTAAACTCTTGAGATATTAACACTATTTCAGTTAATTCAAAGAATTCTACCATTATGTTCTTCTCAGATTTTTCTGCTCAGCTCACAATCCACGTAATTTTATGGTACATATGGACACCTGCTAAAATGAACGTTTCCTGCCTTTTACTAAATAAGGTCACTAATAATGGATGTTAAATAAAGGTCCATAGAATCCGACGAAGGTTGGACTTAGTTTGCTTATGGCTACGTAGGGATTCTAGGCTGATTCCTCTTTTGACTCCGCCTTCAGGTTCTGTCCGTCCTTTACCTACACAGATAATGTTGTTGGCCTGCCACAGGAGATACCTCCCATCACAATGCCATGCCTGCCATCTTGAAAGATTCTTGACCCAAACCCTGCCAACTCAGTGGGCTAGCACCATTTAAGCTTGCCCTGAACCAGGACTTTTGAAAACCTATTTCAAAAATGGAACATATTGAAAAACCAATTCGGCGTTCCCCATAATCAGGATCAATAATTCAGACTGTAGTGGGGGGAATAAAACAAAGCACCTCCCACCTCGATCTTTTAACCATATTCAGCAAAAGGTGGCATATTTTGTGAAGACAGCACGCAGCTGAATCCTTCGTTCAACTTTGTTTAATCTATGTCAGTGTTTCCTCAACCTTGGCTGGGGAATTCTGGGAGTTGTAGTCCACCCATCTTCAAGCTGCCACGGTTGAGAAACACTGATCTATGTGAATGACTCGGCTACCCATTGAAAAAAATAATAATTCTTTGTTAGAGGGAGGGATCCACAAGACCAGGGCATGGCAGTTTGAAACTCTTCTCTAGTGACCAACTCCCACTGTCCCTTTCCCCACATTAATACCACCCTGAATTTAATAAGCATGGGGGGGGAGGATGAGGATGGCAAGTGTGCTGCCGAAAAGGACGCAGCCTCGATGAAAGATAAGGATGTGACCAGGATAGATTTGCGTGGAACTGTGCCATCACAGCAGCTGTGCACAATTATGGCTATGTAGAATATATAAAAAAAAACCCCTCTGTTAATAGTCACAGCATGTTGGCTGGATTATCTGCTAAATAATTAATGCCCCATATTATTGTCAGCAGGTGCTTCTACAATTAACCTCTGGCTATTTAATTGGTTAATTTACGCCAAGATGAAGCACGGGCCATCCTTAAACATGAATCCAATAGAGAAAAAGAAAGATTCTGGCCAGCTGAACCATGATCGTAAGAATAAAAACTGTGAGTAATAAATTTTGAAGGCAGAGAGAGATCGTAAAATGGGACAAAACTCACTTAACAAAGATCTCACTTTAGCAACAGAGATTTTGGGCTCAATTGTGGTCTTAAATCACGGACTACCTCTATTCCCAACCAAGAATTTGGCAAATTTTGGAAGATCGCTCTCTCCATGCAAAGCTGAAATTCCATCTCTCAAGACTTACTTATTTCTGTTCAAACTTTGTCTTCTTGCTGATTAAAAATGAAAACGCTATTCCTATTTATTTAGTTATTTAGCCTATGGCATATCAAACATGGACTAGCAATATCTATTAACACAAACACAATAACATATAAATGTTAAAAAGATCTATGTTCAAATACCAATGTCTAGGCCAGGGGTCGGCAACCTTAAAAACTCAAAGAGCCACTTGGACCCGTTTCCCAGAGAAAACAAAACACCCGGAGCCACAAAACCTGGGTGGGCGTGGCCAACTCGACGTCACTCCCACCGAGTCACATGACACACACACCCAGCTACGCCTACCCAGGTTTTGTGGGTCTGTTTTCTATGAGAAAAAGATATCTGTTTCTCTCTTTTCCCTCTTTCTCTCTCTCTCCATCTCTTTTTCTCCCTCTCATCTTTCTTTCTCTCTTTCCCTCTCCCCATCTCTCTCTATCTCTCTCTCTCCCTCTCCCTCCCTCATCTCTCTCTTCCCTTCTCTCTGTGTGTGCTGAGGAACGATCACCACCCTCCAGCTTCTGTTCGGGCGACCCTCCTCTCCTTCTCGCGACTCCCTGGCTGGCTGTGGCGAGCACGGGGAGAACCTCTTCAAGGCGCAAAGGCGCATGCGGAGGGCGGGTGGCGAGCGGCTGCTCGCTTAAGGAGGGTCTTTGGACGCGGCTTCTCTCCTGCCCTAAGGATCCGGCCATTGCCTTGCCGTGTCCCGTTCCCCCCCCCCGCAGCTCTTCGGCCGAGCGGGGAGGGCGTGAGCTCCAGCCCGAAGCGACAGGAAGCGAAGGCTGCCTTACGCGCAAATGTGGCGTGAAGGCAGCTACAGGGCCGCTTCTCTCCTGTCCTAAGGATCTGGCCATCACCTTGCCGTACCCCCCCCACCCCACATGAGAGGAGAAGGAGGGGGAGGAGGGTCGCCGGAGCGAAGGCAGCCTTTGCTTTCTGCTCTTCGGACTGGAGCTTACGCCCACCGCGCTCGGCCAAAGAGCTGCCGGGGGGACGGGACGGGATACGGCAAGGCAATGGCCAGATCCTTAGGGCAGGAGAGAAGCCGCGTCCAAAGACCCTCCTTAAGCGAGCAGCCGTCCGCCGCCCGCCCTCTGAGCGCGCCTTTGCTGCGCTTGGCGCTCGCTTGAGGGTCTCCCCGCACATGTGCACACTCCTGCCCCCGCCACAGCCAGCCAGGGAGTCGCGAGAGGGGGAGGAGGGAGAAGGGAAGCCTCGGCCGGGGGTGGCTATGTTCCTCAACCAGCGCCGGAGAATCAGCCACGCCCGCTTCTCCATTCACGCCATCGCCCTTACCTTCTCAGGCCAGGTGAGGGAGGGGAGGGCGAGGCCAGCCAGTGATGGGACAGGGAGCCACAGCAGGGGGTCCAAAGAGCCGCATGCGGCTCCGGAGCCGCAGGTTGCCGACCCCTGGTCTAGGCCATCTAACCATTGAAGTGCAGCATTTATTTTTTCATTTATATGAAAAAAAAAATCAGATACAGGTAGTCCTCGACTTACGACCACAATTGAGCCCAACATTTATGTTGTTAAGCGAGACATTTGTTAAGTGAGTTTTGCCTCATTTTACGGCCTTTCTTGCCTCAGTTGTTAAGTGAATCACTGCAGCTAAGTTACTAACCCGGTTGTTAAGTGAATCTGGCTTCCTTATCGACTTTGCTTGTCAGAAGGTCGCAAAAGGGATCCCATCACCTTGGGACACAGCAACGGTCATAAACATGAGTCAGTTGCCAAGCGTCTGAATTTTGATCACATGATCATGAGGATGTTGCAAATGTCGTAATTGTGAAAAACGTTCATGTGTCACTTTTTTCAGGGCCGTTGTAACTTTGAACGGTCACTAAATGAACTGTTGTAAGTCGAGGACTGCCTGTACTGGACCGGTATCTGCCCTCAGCTTACAGCCGGTCACGGTGTGATCTACAGTTTGACATGGGATCCTGCAGTCATACTGAGGGGAGGATGCTATGCCCCATTGATATGGAGAGTCACGCCAGACGCCGTGTGAGGTGCGAATCCTATTCAGGATTGTCCATTATTGATCTGGTAGTTCAAATCCTGATGCCTTTTTTGTGGGGCCATTTATAATGTCTTCCTATGTCTGGGCGTTTAGCAACTTATTATGTGAACAAGAGAAGAACAGCTGGCTGTGTATGCGATCCTTTGCAAAAGATGTTTCTGGCTGATTTTACAGTAGTAGTGAATTTTGATCATGGGTTTATCTGCTGCTGTCATCCTGGCATTATTTAATGTCATTTATTACATTATTTTAATGGCTCATAGTCTTAAAGTTACACTGGCTTGCTCTGGAAAGACTAGAAGCCATGATGAACGTGATTAAATGACACACATAAATAAACTATGAACTTTCTTTCAAGATAATCCCTCACGCAGCTGCCTGTTTGGTGGGGGATTTTCAGCGACAAGCCTCACAGCAAATGACAAGGTGAGGTTTTCCAGGATTTGAATACAAAACCTTTAATATTTATTGGGTGGCAAGGTTTCTTCACTGAAGAAAAATCTGGCCTATGGGTTAGAAAACTTTGCACCCCTAGAGCAGTGTTTCTCAAACCTGGCAATTTTAACATATGTGGATTTCGCCACCACTCCCAGAATTCCTCAGCCAGACGCGTTATGTGGGGAATTCTGGGAGTTGAAGTCCACACATCTTAAAAGTTGCCAAGCTGGAAAAACATTGTGCTAGAGGTTGATTGCCATACAACAATTGAGAGCCAGTGTAGGACTGGGTGAAGAGACATCCAAGTTCTAAGTCAGCTTCAACCATTCTTGGGTAAGGAGAGTAAGGAAGATGGCATTGCAAGAGATGTGAGGACACTTTAGTCCGTTTTCTTATGGTCACATTCTCCTTTCTGTTCCTTTTTGTCAGACACGACTCCACATGTGAAGATCCAATTAAACTGATTTATTGCTACTCATGCCCCAGGCACAGGAATCTTCTCAACTAATAGTCAATACCTGCTAAGAGTTAGGTACAGTAAGTGTCAAGGGAATTCAAAATAGGTTGGACTTAGTTCATTGGTGGCTACATAAGGATTCTAGGCTGATCTCTCTTTTAATTCCGCCCCCAGGTTCTTCCACACCTTTTCCTACCCTTTTGACTAATGCTATATACAACATATTGACAGAACTCTTGGGAAAATTGTTTTTTTTCTTTAAAGACATGTACATTGTATTAAATTATATACCTACTACTTGGAACTTAACACGTTCTGGACAAAGATGGGTTTTTCATGCTTTCGGAACCACAAAAATACTCTAATGTATACAGAACACACAAACATATATATATGTAAGACAGGGCTGTTAAACTCGCGGCCCGGGGGTTGGATGCGTCACACGCTGGCCACGCCCACACCCGGTTTAGCGAAGGGGGAAAAAGTCATGATATGTCACGTGACGACGCGAGTTTGACACCCCTGATGTAAGGTGATCTTGATGGAAATATGTCCCAAGAACCCCACTTAGATAAAGAAAGTATCTTCATTATATGTTTATCAAATGCAACTGATATTACTTCAATGTAGCTATTTTTGGGGGGGGGGGTTCTCCCTTTTTAAAAAAGTGCAACAGATAATTACATTATAAAAACAAGGCAATATTAGGGGTTTTATACACAATAAGAACATTACATCAAATGACAAATAACAATATTTCAATAATCAACTGATGCGTGAATATTTAAGTTTAGGAACTCACCTGATGCTCGTCTCGTGAACCGGTTAATCACTGGAGCTGAACAAAGCAAAACAAAGATTGTGTTAGCAAAGTAAAATATATACAAACGGTTTTCTAAACTATGTGAATGCAGTTTTTAATCCATTGCAATTTTAAATTTAATTTTATGTAGATAAATGATCACAACTGATCGACATAAATGTCTGCTAAAATTTCAAATTCTGCCTGGGATGCAGTTGTTAAAACTGTTTTCTTGGGGGTGGGTGGGAAATAACTTTATGAAATTCAAAGGGAATGAGAAACAACTAATAGTTAGGGGGGGTTGGGCAAAACAGAAACTCAAATGTGAAATTCCACTTTGATGTTCACTTCTCTTTTATCTCTCCAAGTAACAGTTCCTGGTTTTCAAAACCTTCTTCCTTCACTATATTTGAAAATGACATTTCCCCTCACTTTTATCTGCATAAGTTTTAACTGAAATGTACAACAATCGGCTGTTTGCCCCCAACACAAACTGACTGTCCCAAAACGTGTTATAAGATCGGAAAGCCACATACAGCTAGTCCTCGACTTACGACTGCAATTCAGCCCAAAATTGATGTTGCTAAGTGAGAAATTTCTTGTGAGTTTTGCCCCATTTTACCACCTTTCTTCTTGCCACAGTTGTCAAGTGAATCGCTGCGTTTGTTAAATTAGGAACCCGGTTGTTAAGTGAATCTGGATTCCCCATTGACTTTGCTGGTCAGAAGGTCGCGAAAGGGGGGGGGTCACACAACCCCCGGGACACTGCAACGGTCCTAAATATGAGTCAAAAATTGCCAAGCATCTGAATTTTGACCACGTGACTATGGGGATGCCGCAACGGTCGTAATGTGAAAAATGGTCATCAGTCACTTTTTTCAGTGCCGTTGTAACTTCGAACGGTCGCTAAACGAACTGTTGTTAAGTCGAGGACTACCCGCACTGTGATAAAACGGCGGTTCTGCCTCTCCTCGAGGTCTGTGGGTGACACAGATAGCTGAAAAATCCTTGCAATGTCCAATTAGGGCAGGGGTCCCCAAACTTGGCAACTTTAAGACTTGTGGACTTCAACTCCCAGAATTCTCCTGGAGAATTCTGAGAGTTGAAGTCCACAAGTCTTAAAGTTGCCAAGTTTGAAGACCTCTGAATTAGGGCAAAGCAGCCCTATTTCCTGTGGAAGAATGGAAATAACCAGAAAAAGGACCATTTGCAGAAATTCAACTATAAACACACCCTGACATTTCTTCATGTTTGCTAATCTTGACTCAAATCAACAAGTGTGTGTCTCTACACATATAAGGCCACTTCTAGCAGCTATATCAGAAATTCAAATCAGCAGGCACACCAGGGTTGGTATTCACTTACCTTCCCTACCGGTTCGCAAATGTGAGTGCGTGCACAAAGCCTTCCGCGCATGCGCACAGCGTCAAAAGCGCAACGTGCTTGCGTCCGGGTGGGTGGGCGGGGCCTCCCGCAGTCAGCGCTACCGGTTCGCCCGATCCGGATAGAACCAGCTGAATACCACCACTGAGACACACTATTCACAACCAGAAGCACTGTCTTGAATACAACGAGACGCTAGCCTTTTTTTGTGAAATAAATTTATTTATAAATGTGTTTATGGCATCAAAGTTACAATACGGTGGTTATTTCCTAGAAGTAACCCCCGAATACCAAATACAGGTAGTTCTCGACCATTCGTCCATCCGTTTAGTGACCCTTTGAAGTTACAACGGGCCTGAAAAAAGTGACTTGACCGTTTTCACATCATGTGACTGTTGCACATGGTCACATGATCAAAAATTCAGAGGCTTGGCAACTGACATGTATTTATGACGGTTGCAGTGTCCTGGGGGGTCATATGATCCTCTTTTGTGACCTTCTGACAAGCAAAGTCAATGGGGAAGCCAGATTCACTTAACAACCGGCTTACTAAGTAACTGTAGTAGTTCACTTAACAGCTGTGGCAAGAAAGGTCGTAAAATGGGGCAGAATTCACTTAACAACTGTCATGCTTAGCCACGGAAATTTTGGCCTCAGTTGTGGTCAGAAGTCAAAGGACTGCCTGTAAAACCATATGGATTTCTTTTACATTTAAATCCAATGCCAGAAACCAAAATACAGAAACTTCTATAAACACTTTAAATATATTTGCATATAGCCACCTAACTCACATATGGTGACTCCGGATATCACACAGTGGTAAAAAGCCACCATTTAAAACCTCAAACTCCACTCTCCAATTCCTTTCATAATGACCCCTATGATACAAATTGGCTTTTTCACAACGACAACACTAAGCCAACAATATCGCTGAACCGCCCTCTGAAAGTAGTTGGGACCAATTTGGGGGTTTATCTATACCAGGGGTGTCAAACTCAATTTCATTGAGGGCCGCATCAGGGTTGTAGTTGACCTCAGGGGGCCAGGTGGGCATGGCCGACTGGGTGGGCGTGGCCAACTGGGTGGGGATGGCCAGCTTGATGCCATTCACTGGGCGTGGCCGACTGGGTGGACGTGGCCAACTTGACTCCAAACTGCTGGCATGTTTCCTCTTCACACTGGGTAGACCGGGCCGAAGCCACGCTAGCCCAATGTTTCCTCTTTGCATTGGGTAGACCAGGCCGAAGCAACACAGGCCGGCCCCTTACATTTTCCAGGATGACCTCGTGGGCCGAATCCGACAACATCGCGGGCCGGATCCGGCCCACGGTCCTTTGAGTTTGACACCCCTGATCTATACCCTCAGGGTCACCTGAATCAGAGTGCAAATGGGTGTTGGAACCTTCTTGGGACTGTTGAAAGGATTGTTTTGTAGACGAGAGATAGCTGGTGTCGTAGGCCAAAAATTGCCAGAGAGTTAACGACACAAACTTCGGAATGCTTCAGGAACCGAGCAAAGCTGTGAAACATCAAGAGAGCTGCGATTTATTGCCAGGTCAGGAAGCTAGCTGACACTTGCAAGGACTCAACTGTGGGCCAAGGAAGCAAGTCCACCTGCTGGCAGATGATCTGATCCATGAGTCAGCTGCAGCTGTTAAGCCCCTTCTGCTCAGACCGTGTGCTCAGCAAGCAAGACAAAGATGTCACCCCCAACCAGCTACAGGAAAACCACAGGGCCTCAGCCACTTAGCGGAACAAGCTTTCTTCAATGCAGCTAATCAACTCCGCGAGCTCATAAGTGCCTTCGCAAAACTCCGCTTTTTCTACTTGTCCTTCTGGTTGCTTGCTCCGATCAGAAGCTCCCAAATGTCTCTTCATTACATTCCAAAAAAAATAGACAATGCCAGAACAAAACTACGGTGGGGCAGGCGCCACGAGCAGCTTGGTTGTTTATAGCAATAGTAATAGTACTTAGACTTATATCCCGCTTCACAGTGCTTTACAGCCCTCTCTAAACGGATTACAGAGTCAGCATCTTACCCCCAACAATCTGGGTCCTCATTTTACCGACCTCGGAAGGATGGAAGGCTGAGTCAACCTTGAGCCTGGTGAGATTTGAACTGCCAAATTGCACTCAGCCGGCAGTCAGCAGAAGTAGCCTGCAGTACTGCACTCTAACCACTGCACCACCGCAGCTCTTGTTTATGGTTCATTGCATTGCTCTGAAAGCAAATTATTAAATTAAAAAAAAGAGACTGTCAAGTATGAAAACTTTGGCAGCTACATGCCTCTTCTTTTTCAACTTGCCATTAGAATAAGGAGGAAGAGGTGTTGCTTTAGAATGGGTTAGATCAGGGGTGTCAAACTCAAGGCTCATGGGGTGCTTAAATCTGGCCGGCGGGGCCAACCTGGAAATAGCAAAGGACCGGCCCACGGTGCCTCTGGCAGCCAAAACGGGGTGCGGGGGGCCCGGCAGGTTACTGCAGCAGGCGTCCATCCCGTCCCCACCCACCCACCTCTGGCCAGCCCACGGAGAACTACAATGCTGATCCAGCCCTCGAAGAAATCCAGTTTGACACCCCTGGGTTAGATGGAGAAACGAAACACCAACGATTCCGCTGAAGACTGTGAGAGCCTGAAACCTTTTCAAGGACATCGTAACAGGTGTGGAGTTGAAGCAGACGGTTCCCATAACAAAGTGAACTTGTTTACACAGACTACATGAGAGGTTGGGGGTGTGGCTGGGAAAAGTATTGTTTAATTCTATGAACTGGTATCCGGGAATCTCAGAGTTAGTTTTGCTTCAACATTACCATGCAGTGTATTCAATAAACGGTAAGATTTTTGGAAACGGAACGAACTTGCGAGTTTTATTTGGATTCTCGGGCTGGATGTTGACACAGACAGTACCACAAACCATGGTATCTTGGTTAACATGTGAGCACCATGATGCTACACCATGCCCAGGGGATTATTTGTGAAAAATTGAGATTTTGGAAAATGGCAGAATGTCTAATGCAATATTGCAATGCCAACTTCACCCCTTATGGATCTGTGTGCAAGGAAAGTCACGATGCATTAATGGGGCAGAGTTTGCATTATGATGTTGCTGTGCATCCGTTCTCCTCTCTTGCTCCCCCTGTGAACATCCAAGTATGCCGAAGATAGGATACCCCCAAGGGTAGGATAGACCCCTATACTTGCCATTCTCAATTCATTCCTGCAGAAAATTATCATTTATTTTTTCTTTCAGCCATATAGGAGGAAAAAAGAAGACAGATTACGCAGACCCCACTAATTCTGCTTAGAAATGGAGATGGGAGTAGACAGTCAGGGGAAAGTTGGCGTTAACCCAGCCTGGTATGATAAGGAAGTTGGGTAACCAGGGTTGAGCACAAGTTCATAGAACTGAAGAGAACAAAAATGGGAAGATCTAGGATCAGAGATCCCAAAAGTGCTTTTCCAAAAGGCAGCTGGACCTATCTTGGCTTTTTTTTCTTTCAAAACATTTCGCTTCTCATCCAAGAAGCTTCTTCAGAGCTGAAGAAGCTTCTTGGATGAGAAGCGAAACCTTTTCAAAGAAAAAAAAATCAAGATAGGTCCAGCTGTCTTTTGGAAAAGCACCTTTGGAACAACTATGACCTGGACCAGGTTATCTTCGAGACCGCCTTCTGCCACATAGCTCCCAGAGACCGGTAAGATCCCACAGGGTTGGGCTCCTCCAGGTCCCGTCAGCTAAACAGTGCCGGCTGGTGGGCCCGCGGGGGAGGGCCTTCTCTGTGGCTGCTCCGGCCCTCTGGAACCATTTACCTCCTGAGATCCGGACCACCCCCACCCTGCTGGCCTTCCGGAAAGCGGTGAAGACCTGGCTCTTCCGGCAGGCTTGGGGCCGTTGATCTCGCCTCTGTAATTGGCGAGGTCCGGCCATGAAACGGTGTATATGAGTTTTTTAACTGTTCTTAAATGTTTTTATTATGTGTTCTTTTAATGGTTTTTTATATTGTTGTGAGCCGCCCAGAGTCCCTTGGGAGTTGGGCGGCATACAAATTTAATAAATAATAATAATAATGATTGAGACTCTCTGATGTAGGACCAGAGGGTTATAGAGCCAACCTTCAGATGTGAAGAGTCCAATCTGAAAGGAGGGTGGAAGCAGAGAGGACATCTGTATGTGCCTTTTAAAGAGCTGTTTGCGCACACCTTTGTCTGTGTTAAGACAAGACATGGAAGCATGGATCTCTGGTCCTGGGATTTGCCTGAAAGAGTTCAGAACTCAACTTGGATCAGGGGTTCCAAAAAGCAGATCTCTTGGGCCATGAATCTAGGATCCTTGAAGAGACGCTCGTCTTACAACTGACCATGGAATACGGTTCTGTGGAACAGAAAAAATGGGAAGGTCCAGCTTTGAGTTTCTTCAGCCCAATCTTTGCTCCCTCTTGAAAGTCCCAGATGTGTTATTTGTCTTTTGACCTTCTGCATTTTGCCTTTCTATAAAATGGGTCCTTTTATGGTCGGCCATCACATCACAGCTGTGATTTCATGAATCGACACCCACAGCCGTTGTCCTGAACGGAACCATGACTTTGTTTCAAATGCTGGAGGTTGGAGAGGGATGGCTGGGGCCGCCACAATAACAAAAGACGTTCGATAATTAACCCATCCAGCAAGCTTCAGAAACAATCTGAAATGAATTAAGCTGCAGTAGCGACGGTATTATTTACTTCTGAACAGCATTCACCTTGTAAGCTAATAACTCAACACAGGGCCAAAGTGAGAGTTGTGCGCGTGAAAAACAACTTGCTGTGGAAAAACAAGCAAAGTATTTCGGTTCACAGGGAATTGCTTTCTGCCCTGCTGTGAAGAACCACAAACAAAAACACCGTGAAAGAAGGAACAATGCTCCCTGCATTCATGCTTCTGAAACAAGACCAGTTCAATCCTAAAACCATAAAAAGGAAAAGGTCTCCAATGCGAGCTCTGTATTAAAACCGAAGCCCGGGAATAATAGATCTTTGTCAATCTTCTAACAACTTGGATAGAACCTGACGGGTTCACCCAACCGCACACCTCAAAAGAGAGCAACCTAAAAGAATTCAAAAAAGAGAAATCAAACAGTTCAGAACAGGAACAAACAAAGACAACTGCGATACCTGTAGTATCTTGCCACTATTCTCAAAGAGGCACAACAAACGTTGCCCGGTTGTGCTGCAAAAAACCACTCCTTTTGGACTTGCACACAAGGCCAGGAACAACGTACAGTACAACAGGAGGGGACCTGTTTCCCTAGAAAGGGTGCAGAGAAGAGCAACGAAGATGATAAGAAGTCTGGAGACTAAACCCTACGATGAACGATTAAGGCGGGGTGTCAAACACAAGGCCTGCGGGCCGGATCTGGCTCACGATGTGGTCGTATCCGGCCCACGGGGCCGTCCTGGAAAATGTAAGGAGCTGGCCAGCGTTGCTTTGGCCCAGTCTACCCAATGCAAAGAGGAAACATGCCATCAGTTTGGGGAGTGGCGTCAAGCTGGCCACGCCCACCCAGTCAGCCATACTCACCCAGTCGGCCACGCCCAGTGAGTGGCATCAAGCTGGCCACGCCCACCGTTGGCCATGCCCGCCCGGCCCCCTGAGGTCAACCACAGCCCTGATGCAGCCCTCAATGAAATTGAGTTTGACACCCCTGTGTTAAGGGAACTAAGTATGTCTAGTCTAAAGAAGAGAAGGACTAGGAGTGACATGATAGCTATCTTCCAGTACTTGAGGGGCAGTCATAGAGAGGAGGGGGCTGACTTATTCTCCAAAGCACCTGAGGGCAGGACAAGAAGTAATGGGTGGAAGATCATTAAAGAGAGATTCACCCCCTGGAACTAAGAAGTAGTCCCCTGGCAGTGAGAACAATTAACCAGTGGAACCGCTTGCCTCCAGACGTTGTGGGTGCTCCATTGCTGGAGGTTTTCAAGAAAAGACTGGACAACCATTTGTCCGTGATGAATTAAAGACACCTGCCTTGAGCAGGGGATTGGACTAGAAACAGGGATCCCCAACCCCCGGTCCGTGAACTGGCACTGGGCCGCGGCATGCCAGCAACCGGGCCGTGCAAACAAGCAAAGCCCCACCCATGGGATGCAGGCAGCTTGCAATACCACACCCCCTCCTGTCCAGGGAAAACCTTTCTCCATGGAACTGGTCCCTGGTGCCCAAAAGGTTGGGGGTCATTGGACTAGAAGACCTCCAAGGTCCCTTCCAGCCCTAGGATTCTATGTTACTAATAATAGCAATAGCACTTAGACTTATATACCGCTTTACAGTGCTTTACAGCCCTCTCTAAGCGGTTCACAGAGTCAGCATATTGCCCCCAACAATCTGGGTCCTCATTTTACCCACCTCGGAAGGATGGAAGGCTGAGTCAACCTTGAGCCAGTGAGATTTGAACTGCCGAACTGCAGCTAGCAGTCAGCTGAAGTAGCCTGCAGTACTGCACTCTAACCACTGCGCCACCTCGGCTGCAAGGGTACTATTGTTATGCTGCTTCCCCTTGTGAGGATCAATTGCCTGCTTTAGTCAACAACTGGTTTTATGAGAGGACTACGAAATACAAATAAAGGAGGAGGGCTTGGATCAGGTTATTCATTATTTTCATTTATACAACCACCATAACAACCTTCTGACCGGCTCAAGGTTTGACTCAGCCTTCCATCCTTCCGAGGTCGGTAAAATGAGGACCCAGATTGTTGGGGGCAATATGATGACTCTGTAAACCACTTAGAGAGGACTGTAAAGCACTGTGAAGCGGTATATAAGTCTAAGTGCTCTTGCTCTTGCCCTTCCTCCTTCCTTCCTTCCTTCCTTCCTTCCTTCCTCCCTCCCTCCCTCCCTCATTCCCTTTCTCATTCTCCTTTCCTGGTGGCACAGTGGTTAGAATGCCGTATTGCAGGCTAACTCTGCCCACTGCCAAGAGTTCGATCCTGACTGGCTCAAGGTTGTCTCAAGCCCTCCATCCTTCCGAGGTCGGTAAAATGAAGACCCAGATTGTTGGGGGCAACATGCCAACTCTGTAAACCGCTTAGAGAGGGCTGTAAAGTACTGTGAAGCGGTATATAAGTCTACGTGCTATTGCTATTCCTTCATTTCTCTTGCCTCTGAGTTAACAACTCAAGTTGTCCAGATTTGGTCTGGAAGCTACCCTAATATTATCCTTCGATTGATGAAGGGATCTCAACAAATATGGAACTTGTAAGAGAGAAAGGGAAGAAAGAAAGAGTAAGGGACGCGGTGGCTCAGTGGCTAAGACGCTGAGCTTGTCGATCGAAAGGTCGGCAGTTCAGCGGTTTGAATCCCTAGTGTCGCGTAACAGAGTGAGCTCCCATTACTTGTCCCAGCTTCTGCCAACCTAGCAGTTCGAAAGCACGTAAAAAATGCAAGTAGAAAAATAGGGACCACCTTTGGTGGGAAGGTAACAGCGTTCTGTGCGCCTTTGGCGTTTAGTCATGCCGGCCACATGACCACGGAGATGTCTTTGGACAGTGCTGGCTCTTTGGCTTAGAAACGGAGATGAGCACTGCCCCCTAGAGTCGGGAACGACTAGCACATATGTGCGAGGGGAACCTTTACCTTTTAAGAGAGAAAAGCATACACAGCAGTTGCTCTTTTTTTTCCTCATATGTCTTAAGACCTTTTAATGTGTGCAAACACGTTTATTACCTCAATCTAGATTTGATGAGCAAAAAACTTCTAAAATTCTGGGTTGTCCTTCTTTAAATTGCATGTCGGCGTCCCATAACACGTCAAGCTCTCATCCCACAAAGACAGGGAAGTAATGATGACATAATCAGAGTTTAGCCTAACCCTAACCCTAACCCTCAGCCTAACCCTAATTAGACCATGGAATTAGACCACTGTGCTTAATTCCTGAAGGCAAATTCAAGTTTGTTTATTTTGCTCATTGGCCAGCAAAACAAAGGTTTAAAAAGTAAAATTACCACTCTTTGAAGCAATAATGTAATGCCATCTATATAGAACAAGAATGAGCTAAATTGCTTGAGCGCTAAGACAAAAGTAAAACCGCGATTCCAATATAATTAAGATAGTGAGTGTGAGACTTAATGATGTAGTAGAAACTAAAACCCTATAGTAAAATTAATTATATCTTAAAAAGCGAAAGAGCTAAATGGACCGAATAGAATGACTCATTTTCTGCATTATTAAGGATGACTCTAGCAAGTGATAACAATCAAAATAATCATAATAAAAGTGTGTGTAAACAAACACAGATTGTTTAATTCACCAATTTGTATAAGCCAGGCTGGTCGGTGTGAAAGATCAGGTCCACACTTGAAAGTCAAATTAAACTGATTTATTGCTACTCATGGCCTGTGCACAGGAATCTTCTTAACTAACAGTCAGCAAAAGGATCAGCAGAATTCAAGGTAGCTGGACTTGGTTCTACATAGGGATTCTAGGCCAGTGATGGCGAACCTTTTTTGGTCCGCGTGCCAAAAGGGTGTGTGTGTGCGCGCGCGTGCCCACACCCATTCCCTCCCCCCACGCATGCGCACAACCCCACCACGCTGCCCCCTGCGCATGCACCCCTCCACCACCACCCCCCGCGAATGCGCAAAGGCCTCACTGAAGCCTGGGGTGGTGAAAAACGGCCCAACTGGCAAACCGGAAGTTCGGAAAAACGCACTTCCGGTTTGCCCGTTGGGCTGTTTTTCGCACTCCGGGGCTTCAGGAAGCTTCCCTGAAGACTCCGGGCACTTCCGGTTTGCCAGTGGGGCCGTTTTTTGCGCTCCGGGGCTTCAGGAAGCTTCCCTGAAGCCTCCGGAGTGCAAAAAACAGCCCAACGGCAAACCGGAAGTGCGTTTTTCCAAACTTCCGGTTTTCCCGTTGGGCCGTTTTTTGCACTCCGGGGCTTCAGGACGCTTCCCTGAAGCCTCTGGAGGGCAAAACGGCCTTCCCCAAGGCTGAAAATCAGCTGGCCAGCGCGTACATGCGCGCTGGAGCTGACATAGGGCAACGCCTCGCGTGCCCTCTGATATGGCTCCGCGTGCCACCTGTGGCACGCGTGCCATAGGTTCGCCATCACTGTTCTAGGCTGATTCCTCTTTTCACTCCACCCCCAGGTTCTACTACTCTTTCTCCTACACAGCCATGGGTAATCTTTTGGCGGCCAACAATTGCATTTAATATTGGGAAGATTCCATAAAGGAGGTGATATCACTTTTCAGGTATGGGGTTAGGACCAAAAACATTATTTTGCAACTCCGATGTGCTTATTTTAGGGCTCACTCTACAATTTCCATGCATTTCGGTTACTACAGAAGAAAAGGGCCACAAAAAAGGGGGATTCAAGGCCACAGATCTCCCAGTTCTGCCCTGTATCAATAATCTATTTCTACAGTACAGTCTAAATCACCAATCTCCATTTTTTTTCCATATTGCAACCCTTTTGCTTCAGATTTCATAATACAGTACATTGCAGGATAGTGCGTCAGTATCACTATTTGTTACTAGGCCAAATATGCTTCATGCAACAAGGCAATTCACTTCTCACATCATCATTCTCTACTTTCTGTTTCAAAGTACCACATGAACTTACCAGCTAGCAAGCTGGAGACTTTCTGCTATAAATTCCAACTGCCAGAAATTGCACAAATAGTCCATATTACTGAGTTTGGACTGAGCATCTAACAAGTAGGCGTGATCGTAGGCGCCTTTGGTCCAATTCTGAAGCATTTTTGCAAGTGATTTAATAAGACTGCTTCTTCCTTACCAAGCAAGGAAGGAAGGAAGGAAGGAAGGAAGGAAGGAAGGAAGGAAGGAAGGAAGGAAGGAAGGAAGGAAGGAA
>QLTV01003131.1:1936068-1952885 GCA_003457575.1 Thermophis baileyi | reverse complement strand
GAAGAGGAGAGTAGAGTAGAGAAAAGTAGAGTAGAGTAGAGTAGAGTAGAGTAGAGTAGAGTAGAGTAGAATAGAATAGAATATAATAGAATAGAATAGAAATTTTCTTGTCACTTTAAATGTACACTAATCAGCATACATTAAAATGAAATTTAGTTGCATTCAGATTATTTGAACAGAGCCAAGAAGGAGGATGAAAAAGAAGATTGGTAGTGACTTTGATTGTTTATAAAGTCAGGTCGTACTGATTGTAGAGTAGGTGTGTTTGTACAACAGGTGTGTTTTCTACCTCAGTTTAAAGCCATTCCAACCCTGATGTGCTCCATGGTTTCAGTCTTTTATTTGCTTTTTTTTAATTGCATTTATTGCCTGCCCTTCCCCCAATGAATTTAAAACTCCTGGGACTGGCTTCCTGCCCCAGATCTCTTCTAACCACACTCCTGTTAAATCAATTACACAGAAACAGAGCGTCTGGTCCAAATTCACTTAATGAGACTGAGATAAGATTTAAATCCAGGCCATTCCAGTCTTCCCTATCAGGCATTTTCTCCCTGCCCCTTTTAATGGGAAGGAGAAATCTGCAAATATATATATATATATATATATTATTCCTTTGAAGCTGCCTCCTTTGCTGACAGGCACAAGAAAACTCTTGGGGATGAGAAAAAAAATCCAACACATTCGCTGGCGTTCCTGACAAGGTTTTGGATGCCAGGGAAGGAATCGTATCGCTGAGAGAAATGGTAACAGTGAAAAGAAAAGAAAAAGTCAGCTTTGATAGCAGAACTGACTTAGAAAAATGATGCTACCACTCCATCTCTTTGCTGGAAAGATAATTTTAAGAGCCAACAACTCCAGCTGTGTTTGCGATGTCTCCCGAAGTAGCAAAAAAGCCAACAATTTGATTTACAGGGAGATAAAATGGAGGCACATGCCTCTCGTTTTAACAGGTCTGATCATTACAGCTATAAAACTGTGTTTTTCAGGAACGCGTCCTTTCACTCTTTCACAGAAGAGAGACCGTGGTGTGTTATTGTTTCGTTGCTAGGGAGCAACCGATGTGCGTCATCGAAAGGACTGAGCACCTATGGAACATGCCATCTTTTCCTGAAGATCGAGCCACCCAAGCAGCAATCTAAATCAAGGAGTTGTTTTCCTTCGGGCGTTCTGGAGGAGCCTTCGGATGGAGCAAAGGCTCACACTGGAAGCGATTGCTGGTTTGCAATGGCTAGTTCGAACTGCAACCCCTTTGCAGAATCAGCGGCCAAAGATTAGAGGGGTTTACGTGAATATGCGGATAGGGTGGGGATAGGATAGGATAGGATAGGATAGGATAAGATAGGATAGGATAGGAACATACTGCCCACACATTAAAAAATAAAATTCTGATGCCCACTCTCAAGAGTGTGTGTGTCTGTGTACTGTATGTATCCATGTATATGTGTGTATACATATATACACATAAACATAAACATACATATACATATACATACTTACATACATATATATGCATATATACATATACAGAGTGTGTGTATATATATATGGTCTGGCTTATGCGCCACTTTGACGCCATGTGTAATATATATATATATATATATACACACACACATACATACGCATACATACAAATATATATAGTCCTCGACTTACGACAATTAAGCTCAAAATTTCTGTTGTTAAGTGAGGCATTTGTTAAGTGAGTTTTGCCCCATTTTACGACATTTCTTGCCACTGTTTGTTAAGTGAATCACTGCAGTTGATAAATTAGTAACACGGGGTTGTTAAATGAACCGGTCTTCCCGGTTCACACACACACATACATACATACATACATATCACAGACCAATTAGAATACATAGTGGAAAAAAGAGTTGAGAGTTAACAAGGTTGATATTATATGGCAAGGATGTCAAACTTGATTTCACTGGGGGCCGCATCAGGGTTGTGTTTGACCTCGGGGGGGGCAGGGTGGCTGTGGCCGGGGGGGGCGTGGCCGGCTCGATGTCATTCGGGTCGGGGGCGCCTATGGTGGTCTGAGCGCTCTGCCAGAGAAAACAGGTTCCCAAGCTCTGTTTCGTTGGCAGAGGCACCGCAGGCCGGTCCTTCACTGTTTCCAGGGCAGCCCTGTGGGCCAGATCTAAGCATCCCATGAGCCGGATCCGGCCCGCGGGCCTTGAGTCTGACACCCCTGATATATGGTATAAAGCTATTACACAATCTAGTTGTTCTGTTTCGGATAGCACAAAGCCTTCTCCCAGAAAGTAACAAAGAAAACTGCTTGTGGAGAAGATGTGTACAATCCTGGACAATACTGTAGACCCTGGACAAGAACACAACATACCGCACATGGCAACTGGGGATAATGGATAACAGAATAACAAAGTTGGAAGGGACCTTGGGGGTCTTCTAGTCCAACCCCCTGCTCAAGCAGGAGACCCTCTACCATTCCAGACAAGTGGCTGTCCAGTCTCTTCTTGAAAACCTCGAGTGATGGAGCACCCACACCTTCTGGAGACACATCGTTCCACTGGTTAACGTTAGGAAATTCCTAGGTTGAAATTTCATTTCATTTCTCGAGTTCTAGGTTGCTTCTCTCCTTGATTAGTTTCCATCCACTGCTTCTGAGAGAGACAGCAAGAATGATGGCAAGTCCAGCCTTACCTGGCACCGTCCTGCTGTGCACAATTGGTACTACTGGCAGGCAGCTGAAGGCAAAAAGTTACAACTCTTTAAGGATAAAGGGACATTTTGAAAATTGTTCCTTGTCTTTTCATCACAGTTCCTTTTGCTGGTAACAACAGCATTACGTTTTGACTTTTTTTTTTTCCCCAGAAGGAAAATGTTTTCCCATTCAATTCTTAAGAGTAAAAAGTGTAGTAGCAGGTTTAAATTTAGCATGCCTATTTTCACGTAGAGCAGGGGTGTCAAACTCAAGGCCTGGGGGCCAGATGTGGCCCACGGAGTGCTTAGATCTGACCCGCGGGGCCGCCCTGGAAACAGCGAAGGACCGGCCCATGGTGCCTCTGCCAGTGAAAACAGAGATCGGTGGCCCTCGTGAGCTCCATTTTTGCTGGCACAGGGTTGCAGGAGGCTGTCGCAGCCGAAAATGGAGCTCGGGAGCCCGTTTTCACTGGCAAAGTGCTCGGGCCACCACTCGCCCCCCCCCACGAGTGGCCCCCTGAGGTGAAACACAATCCTGATGCGGCCCTCAATGAAATCGAGTTTGACACCCCTGACGTAGAGGCTACTGCTCAAAATTAATATGACCGTCATAGTATCTGGAATTAAACGCGCCTCATACTTCGTGGCAAGTTAAAATATAATTTGAGCTTGTAATGCTGTAACTAGTTTATTGGGAATAAGATGCATTAAATTCAATGGGATTGCTTAATGAGAGAGGTCAGGATTATGCTGTTTACACGGTATTTGATAAACAGATGCTCAACCTAGCACATTTTATTCCAATACGCTTTCAAAGTCACGGATAATCCTTCAAGTATATGAATACATATAATATAGACAATTTTAAGTATGTTTCCCAACCACTGTACTTTATTCACAGCTCTTTGCAGTTTTTAAGGAGCAATTTTTCAGAACTTGGGAATGTGAAATATCCTATTTTTAAAAAAAGGAATGCTGTTATTATAAGGTTATTCTGCATAGTTTGAGATTATTATATTTCCATGCTATAAAAATGCCAAGTCAAAATGCTCGCAATAACTAACATTGAATGATAGCGTTTTGCCCTGCTTACTGCCTATTTTTCAAAGACTGGAAATTTACAAAACTAAGACATTACAGCAGTGGTGGGCTGCTGCCGGTTCGGACCGGTTCAGGCGAACCGACGATCAGCTGGCCCCGCTCACTCGCCCCTGACCTATCCTGTCCTATATTTCCTTCTTTCTGGCTCAGCTGATTCGCGTGGCACAGCTGATTTCTGCGTCTCCGCTGTTCTACTTACCGGGGGGGGCTGCCTTAGAAGGTAAGCAGCTGAGCTTCAAATTGCTGTATTTTGAACGCTGCGCGAAGCGCGCGATCACCGAACCAGTTGTTAAACCAGTTGCAGCCCACCACTGCATTACAGTATCTTGGTATATTTGGGAGTCTTTTATATTCGATGGGAGTTTCAAATAAGTACTGTAGATTGGGCGTCTTACAAATTGCTTTTAGTACAAAAACAGCACAGTGGGTGTTTTGTGTGCTTCCTTGGAAAGTAATGCTGAAAAGCAAGCATTTCACAACATTTACACGCCATTCAAAAGAGACAATCCACAAGACCAAAAGGGAACAAAAGGACCAAAACACCTCCCCTCCAGCAATCAACACCCATGATGAGCATTAACACCAACATTAACACAAGACTAACAATCAAGAAGTAAACAATACCCCAATCAAGGAATCCCCAACTCAGACAAACAAGCTAAGAATAAACAACAACTTAATCAAGGAATCCCCAAGGTCACTTCCACCAACATTGACAGAGCAAGCTACTTATGAGAACAAGCACTGATGATGTTACCTAGTATGGTAATGAAACGTCTTTCAGAAAACCAGCAAGCTGAGAGAGCAGTTAACAACCTACAGAAAATGAGATATTTTAGGACAATCAGCTGGCCCCGCCCGCCCGCCCCTGGTTGGGGAGTTAAAGGCCGCATATTTTAAAGTGATCAAGGCTGAGAAATCCTATTCTAGGACACCAAGACAAACCAAAAACAGCAACTATTAATTTTTGGCATCTATCCCCAAATCTTTAAGGAACTCAGATGTGAAACTGTCCATCTCCTAGCAGGTTGTTATTCAAATTGGGCTCGGTGCCAACGGATTAGGAAGTACAAATGGTGACACCAATTTTTAATAAGAGACCCAGGGGAGCTCCAGGAAATTTCAGCCTAAATCTTGGCTTAATATTGGTTCCAGGCAAACTGGAGAAAACACTAATAAGGATGATTTTAAAACAACAACAAACCCTGAGCATACAAGAGGAACAAACTTTGCTTAAAGGGGAAAAGTTAAGGATTCCGCAAAGGTAAAACCAATTTGCGGATATTCTGGAGTTCATGGAGAATATCCAATGTCACATGGATAGGCCCACCTTTTTAAAATGGTTTACATGGATTTTCAAAAATCGTTTTGACAAATTCCACCTAGAAAGCTGCTAAATAAAACTACCGGTCATGAGATAATAGGGAGGGACTTCCTGCTAAGTGGTTAAAAAAACGAGAAAGCAAAGAATAAGGGAGTGATTTGGAAGAAAATTAGAAGTAAATCCTCAAAGATCTGCATTAGGAGTGATGATTTTTAGATTGTTCAGAAATGATGTTGACGTAGGCACAGGTACTCCTCGACTTGCAACCATTCACTTAGTGACCATTCAGAGTTACAACAGCACTGGAAAAAGTGAGCTGGGCCTGTTTTTCACACTTACGACCGTTTGTCAGCATCCCCACATGATCAAAATTCAAAGGCTTGGCAACTGGCTCATATAGGTAGTCCTCAACTTAGGACCGCAATTGACCCCAAAATTTCGGTTGCTAAGGGAGACATTTGTTAAGGGAGTTTTGCCCCGTTTTACGACCTTTCTTGCCATGGTTGTTAAGTGAATCGCTGCAGTTGTTAACGTTTGTAACACGGTTGTTAAGTGAATCTAGCTTCCCCGTCGACTCTGCTTGTCAGAAGGTCACCAAAGGGGATGACCCCGGGACACTGCAACCGTCATAAATACGAGTCGGTTGCCAAGCGTCTGAATTTTGATTACGTGACTATGGGGTTGCCTCAACAGTCATAAGTGTGAAAAATGGTCCTATGTAAGTCACTTTTTTCAATGCCGTTGTTAACTTTGAACGGTCACTAAATGAACCATTGTAAATCAAGGACTACGTGTCTTTATGACGGTCGCAGTGTCCCAGGGTCATGTGATCCCCATTTGTGACCTTCGGACAAAGTCAACGGGGAAACCAGATTCACTGAACAACCGTATTGCTAACTTAACAACTGCAATGATTCACTTAACAACGGTGGCAAGAAAGGTCATAAAATGGGGCAAAACTCACTTAACAACTGTCTCGCTTAGCAACAGAAATTTTGGGCTCAATTGTGGTCATAAGTCGAGTAACATGCAATAAGATGCCCCGATTTGTGGATGGAATGAATTATTCAGGGTGATAAAAACCAGGACAGCTATGGTAGAATAAATTTAAACTGGGTGAAAAAACCAACCCAACGGCAAATCAATTCAAGTACGGTAAGTGTAAAATAATGCACACTTGAGCAAAAAGGGACACATAAAATTTTACACAAAAGGGCCTAATTTAAACTGACTGTCACTGAATCAGAAAAAGCAAAGTATCTTGTGGACATAATGGACAGTTCAGTGGCAATCTTAGCTGAGTGTGACACGATGTGAAATTGCCATATTCCATGCTAGGGGGGTTATTAGGAAAGCATCCAAAAATAAACCTACCAACATTATAAGGCTTTTATAGAGATCTACTGAACGTCCACATCTGGGCTTTCACGTGGGGGGGGGGAAGCAGAATTTGGGAAAGAACAGAAGAACAGCAATCAAAATAATTTATGGGTTCCATCCCATTCTTTACGAGTAAAGAACTAGGAAAGAAGAGCAAACAATGAAATTATTGAAATATATCAAATCACGTAGGGAGAAAGCGCAAGATATTGTCTTCCACTCCAACGCTGGCACCGAGTGTCCCAACGAACAAAACGGGATGGAAATAGAAACACAGAAACATTGGAAAAGGATGGCAAAAAAAAAAAAAAAGGAAAGGAAAAAAGGCTTAGCAGACCATCGAGTTTGCCCTTTGAGTTTGTTTTTTGTTTTCTTTTCAATGTATTTATTATTTTTATATTTTGCTTATTTTTCTTTTATTCTTTATTGTTTCATCTTCTTGACTTAAATAGTTCGCTTAGTGACCGTTCAAAGTTGCAACGGCACTGAAAAATGTGACTTAGGACCGTTTTTCACAGTTATGACCTTCCTAGCAACAGACGTTTGGCAACGGGTTCATAGTTATGACCGTTGCTGTGTCCCAAGGTCACGTGATCTCCTTTTGCGACCTTCGGGCAAGCAAAGTCAACGGGGAAGCCAGATTCACTTAACAACCGGGTTACTAACTTATGAACTGCAGAGATTCACTTAACTGAGGCAAGAAAGGTCGTAAAAGGGGGCAAAACTCACTTAGCAACTGAAAGTTTGGGCTCAATTGTGGTCATAAGTCGAGGACTACCTGTATATGCCATCCCTTGCCAGAAATGTCCCTCTAGATCAGCGGTTCTCAACCTGTGGGTCGCGACCCCTTTGGGGGTCGAACGACCCTTTCACAGGGGTCGCCTAAGCACGCGCTAGCCCGCCACACCCCCTTTGTCACCTCATGGTGTGCGGGGAGGGGGTAGGACGGGGGTCATGGCGGCGGGGCGGGGGTCGCGGCATTAGGAAGGTTGAGAACCACTGCTCTAGATGCTAAATGACAACTGGGGCAAACTTTGCACACCAGAATTAATGGACACAAATTTGACATTTGGACTCAAAATCAGAATAATAACAGGCCATTTTCAACCTCCCAGAAACCTCTGTAGGAGACCTCAAGACTGTTCTGGAAAATCGGGATTAAATTCCACCGTGGAGCAAGAGAGGGCTGAATTCAGATAGATCACTAGGTATCAAGCAATACTCAGAAAGTGTCGACCAATACAACGTGTTGTTTAGCACACCACAACGGTTCATTGAGTGATAAGTTACTGCTAATCTGTCTCACAGGGAATTCCTCTCTGCTCGGCCCAATTTAAATTCCAATCTGACGCTTTTTGATGAAATGTGTTAATTGGGAAAAGTACTACCAGACTCCTGATTTATTTTGTTTTTTACCTCAGAGAGCAAAAATCAATTAGGTTCCAGTGCGTGAAATCAGCACACACAACATTAAGATCAACGACTTACGACCACGATTGAGCCCAAACTTTTCTGCTGTTAAGTGAGACATTTCTCACGTTGAGTTTTGCCCCGTTTTACGACTTTTCTTGCCACGCTTGTGAAGTGAATCACTGCAGTTGATAAGTTGGTCATCTGGTTGTTAAATGAATCTGGCTTCCTCACTGTCAGAAGGTCGCAGAACGGGATCACAGGGACCCCCAGGACACTGCAACCGTCATAAATATGGATCAATTGCCAAGCGTTTGAATTTTGATCACGTGACCATGGGGATGCTGCAAAGGTTGTAACTAGGAAAAACGGTCGTAAGTCACATCTTTTCAGTGCCGTTGTAACTTTGAATGGTCATTAAACGAACTGTTGTAAGTCAAGGATACCTTTTAACTACCTTCAGACCTGGTTCACATGTTAGATGTTCTTGCTGCCTTTTTTCTCTTTCTAACCAAGAGAGGAACGGATGAGGTGCCATGGCTGACACTACAAACCTTAGGATCTTAGTTGTAAGAACTCTCTTTAACTCTCCCAAAAAATGTTTCCTCTCTCCTAGGTTATGGACATTGACTTAGCTTCAACAGCTTCAGCAAGAAGGTAGAACAGGGGGTCCCAACTGGAGGTGAGAGACAATATTCCAGGTGGTGCGAAAACTTGGGTTTCAAAATTATAGTGTATATGTATAATTATATGCATATCATTATTAATTTTTTAAGGGGTGCGAGAATATACCAGAAGCGTTCTAGGGGTGTGGGGCATAGAAAAGGTTGGGAACCCCTGAGGTAGAAGAAATAGGATGTCTGTATCCAAACGGAAAAATCCAGTGATTGAGGATGGTACCTTGTACATTAGGGTTGAAATGAGTGGTCCTTAGTGCTCTCTGAGCTTGGGGGTTTTCTTGCAGACCCCAACATTAGACCAATAATGGAGAAAGAAACAATACCCCAAGCAAGCTAACAGTAAACAACCCAACCAAGGAACCACCGAGACCATTCCCATCCACATTGCTAAGGCAAGTCATCAGAATATAAAATGAGACCAAACCTCACTCCCTACTAGCACTGATGATGTTACCTAGCTGAGTAATGAAATGTCTAAAAGAAGACAACTCAGATCAGAGAGTCCATCATTTGGATTTAACATTTTCTTTAAACCGGATTTCAAAAATGAAGCCGGCCAAAGGTACCTTTGCAAATGATAATCATGAATTTTAAGCCGATATGCTCGAACAGTGTCACTGCAAATGCTAATCAGTTTTAAGCAGACAAGCTGTATGTTGATAGCAAGAATATTTTACTCGGGTGTAAGAGATTCCTAATACACGCATTTGCTTTTTCGTTCACGTATACAAACAAACCATGGTTAGCGTTACTATGCGAAACTGCATTCAAAACCAGAATGTGATCAAGTTAGCTCCAGATTCAAACCAAGGATAGACATTTCATTTAAACAGCTTGGGGGGGGGGGAGATGATTTCTTGACGCCCCAAGACCAGTATGTTTAAGCCTCAAAAAAAAAAACCGGGGAAAGTATAAATATAAAACCAGGAAGGTCATAGTTTTATTCAAAGTTAGCTGCAGGAGATGTCCTGTTTAATAATCCTGGCTTTTGCCAGGAGTGTGAGGTATACAAACGAGAAATAAATAAACAGGCAGGTCGATGGATGGTTGGAACCCTCTCGTCAAAAGACATTTCATCAGCAGGAATTCTGCGTCTCATCCAGAGTGATATTCAGCTTAGAAAAATACCGTGTTATAGTTCAGAAATAAAAAGATACGTTTCTGTTGTATGTCCACCATATATATTATTATAGTGTCTTAGACTATCGTGTAGGCACGCTTTAACAAACAAAATTAATATATAGCCCTAACCAAAATTAATATACAGCCATAACTAACGATTTACTTCTGAATTAAAAGGGAAGTTTCTTTTTTTAATCCATGCAAACTTTAGCATCCATCGCTGCATGACATCCTTCTCTCTTAATAATAATGCAATTGGTGTGTGATGTTGCATTCAGACTGCTTTCGTTTTACAAACTTAAGGAAGGAAAAATAGGCATGGAATCCATCACTTCATTTCTGCATGAAATCTAATGCAGGGACTTCTAGAATATCGTATAAAGGAAGGAAGAGTTCTTTTATTATGTCCTACTTGCGGAGAAAGTATATAAAGAACAATTTTGGGAAGCAAGCAGAGAATATACAAGATGCAGAAAATTATCGGGAACCATCTTTTAAAACTTTTATTCAATATAAACACAAAGATACAATAACATTTGTTACTATAAGAAACAAAACAAAACAACAACAACAAATAGCCAGGAACAAATCATACATCGCCAGAGCCTGTACTATAGAGAGCCTATCATAGAATATAGAATAATAGGGTTAGAAGGGACCTTGGAGGCATCTCGGCTAATTCTGTATTATGAGATCTTAAAACAAGCCAATTTTAATGCACAAATATGAATGCCTTATTTAACACGTAATATCTACAAAACCAACAAGTTCAGAATCAACAACTTAATCACATTTATTTCCAAAAAAAGGTCAACTGAATTAAATAAGATTTATTCCCAGACAGGTACATACAGGGTTACGATTTAACCCTTAATCCATCTTGAGCCACTTCCAATTTCTATGTAAATCCCTTTCAGTTTTACGTTCGTTCCCATGGTTTTCCAAAATTAACTTCTCCCTCCTTCTTAACATATCCGTAGCAAAGCCAATAACTTACAATATGCTTTTCGAAATAGTTTTCGAAAGACAGCGTTCATCATGTCACAGAAACTCTTCCTTCAATACTACCCATCTACAATTCTTATAAATCTCTTTCCACAACCTCTGGCAAGACGACACTCGAATCTAAATACAGAAATATCCACAAATACAATCTAAAAGAACCTCACTCACCAACAGTGAAATCCACCGGTTTCTTAACATTATGGAAAGTTTCAAATTTGACAGCCATTGTGTACAAGGCAATATTTTCAATCCGTAGCCATTTCTTCTTGTTTTCAGTTTGCAACTGTCTTCTACATGTAGGATCGTGTCTGGTGTCCCCTTCTCAACAATGCTTGTATTACGGCCAGCTTCGGAAGCGGCGGTGCGAAAGCGCACGTCCAATCAAGATCGCCGCATTTCAAACTGACAGCGTTTGCCGTGTCATTATTTGTATTCTGCATCAACTTAAGGAATACTACAGGGCACGCCACACAACAGAACGTACCTTAGCAAAGAGCACAGCTATCGGCCAGACGTATGGTTGATTACACTTACTTGACTCCAAAGCTGCAATTGAGACGTTAGCTATTTGATCTAAACACGATCAAACCTGGTTAGTACAGTGGGTACCTTGGTACTCGTTGTTAATTGGTTCTGGGAGGCAGGATGAGTACCAAAAATGGTGGGTACCAGACAAATTTTTCCCATAAGGAATCAATCGAACAGAATAGAGCTGGAAGGGACCTTGGAGGTCTTCTAGTCTAAACCCCTGCTCAAGCAGAGACCATATAGTATTATAGACAAATGTTGCCAGATTCTTCTTGAAAACCTCCAGTGTTGGAGCACCCACAACTTCTGGAGGCAAGCTGTTCCACTGATTAACTGTTCTCACTGTCAGGAAATTTCTCCTTAGTTCTAGGTTGGATCTCTCCTTGATTAGTTTCCATCCCTTGCTTCTTTGACCTGCCTTCAGGTGCCTTGGAGAACAGAACAGAGTTGGAAGGGACCTTGGAGGTCTTCTAGTCCAACCCCCTGCTCAGACAGGAGACCCTATACCAGTGATGCTGAACCTTTTTCTTCTTGCGTGCCAAAAATGGGAGTGCACGCGCGTGCCAGCACACACTCCCCCACGCGCACCACACTGCGCATGCGCGCATCCCCGCGCATGCGCCCCCCCCTAGTTGGGCTGTTTTTCACCCTCCGGAGGCTTCAGGAAGCTTGCCTGAAGTCTCCGGAGGGCGAAAAACGGCCCAACGGGCAAACCGGAAGTCCGTTTCCAAATTTCCGGTAGGCCCATTGGGCCATTTTTCACCCTCCCCAGGCTTCAGGGAAGCCTCCTGAAGCCTGGGGAGGGCGAAAACGGCCTTCCCCAAGGCCGAAAATAAGCTGGCCAGCGCGTGCATGCGCACTGAAGCTGACATAGGGCAACCCCTCACGTGCCCTCAGATATGGCTCCACGTGCCACCTGTGGCACGCGTGCCATAGGTTCGCCATCACGGCCCTATACCATTCTGGACAAATTGCTGTCCAGTCTCTTCTTAAAAACCTCCAGTGATGGAGCACCCACAACTTCTGGAGGCAAGTCGTTCCACTGATTAATTGTTCTCACTGTTAGGAAGTTTCTCCTTAGGTTGGTTCCCTCCTTGATTAATTTCCATCCATTGTTTTTTGTCCTGCCTTCAGATACTTTGGATAGGTTGACCCCCTCTTCTTTGGGGCAGCCCCTCAAATACTGGAATACTGCTACCATGTCACCCCAGTCTTTCTTTTCTCTAGGCTGGACTAATGTAATGAATCACAAGGCAGCCAATAACGACAAGTTCTAGCTTGTGCGTTGAGTATCAAACGAACAATAAGTACCGGGACAAAATGTTTGCGTCAAAATGTGTTGAGTACCAAATTCAATGAGTTTCAAAGCAGTTGAGTATCAAGGTGCCACTGTACTTTAATAGAAGACCATCAAGAAATCCCAGGGCTGATGGGATGTTCAAAAACATCCCAGAAAATACCATTTCTACACTGCAATATGTAAAATCAATAAGTAAATTTTTTTGCAGGCTAGACTCTTGGTGACTTCATGCTTACAGGTAGTCCTCGACTTACAGCAGTTCATTTAGTGACCGTTCAAAGTTACAACATCACTGAAAAAAGTGACTCATGACCATTTTTCACCCTTACGACCATTGCAGCACCCCCGCAGCCACATGATCAAAATCCAGACGCTGGGCAACTGACTCATATTTATGACGGTTGTCAGAAGGTCATTTTCTGACAAGCAAAGTCAATGGGTAAACCAGACTCACTACTGGATGTTACTTAACAATGGCAAGGATTTACTGAACAACTGTAGCAAGGAAGGTTGTGAAATGGGGCAAAACTCACTTAACAAATGTCTCACTTAGCAACATAAATTTTGGGTTCAATTGCGGTTGTAAGTTGAGGATTACCTGTATACAGTATTTTTCTTGAGAACAATGTAGAAATTGTATTTTGGGGGATTTTTCTGAACGTCCCACTTTAGCCTACAGGACTGGGATTTCTTGACAGTCTTCTATTAACGTACAGTGGTACCTTGATAATTGCTTTGAAATTTCATCGAATTTGGTACTCAACGCATTTTGAAGCAAACATTTTGCCCCGGTAGTCATCATTTGTTTGATACTCAACACACAAGCTTAGAACTTTTCGCTGTCGGTTGCCTTGTGACTCATTATATTATTCTTTATGAGAAAAGAATTTGTTTGGTACTATCGTTGTTGGTATTCATTGTACCTTCCAGAACCAATTACTGAGGAGTACCAAGGTACCACTGTACTAACTAGGTTTGATCGTGTTTAGATCAACCAATGTTGGTTAAATGCTGGCATCTACTTTCACAATGCCGACATGACATTGCTCACAAGCAAATCTAATCTCATGTACATTCAAACATTTACCGACTCTTTTAGTTGCTGTATAAACACATCCTTCTCCATCAGGTGGTCATTCAATACAAGTGGTCCTCGACTTACAACGGTTCATTTAGTGACCGTTCAAAGTTACATCATTCAAAACTGACTTATGACCGTTTTTCACACTTACGACCATTGCAGCATTCCCACGCCACGTCATCAAAATTCAGACACTTGGCAACTGACTCACATTTATGACGGTTGCAGTGTCCTGGGATCATGTGATCCCCTTTTGCGACCTTCTGACAAGCAAAGTCAATGGAAAAACCAAGATTCACTTAACAACTACGATGATTCGCTTAACGACTGTTGCAAGAAAGGTCGTAAAATGGGGCAAAATTCACTTAGCAAAGGTCTCACTTAACGTAAATTTTGGGGCTTAATTGTGGTCCCAATTTGCGATTCACGAACTGACTCCAAAATTTCCGTTGCTAAGCAAGGCAATTTTTGAGTTTGGCTCCATTTTACGACCATTTTTGCCCCAGTGAATCAATGCACTTACGCAATCATTACGCTAATTACACCCTGCAAAGGTACACCAGCCTTCCTCCTATCCACTCACCCACCCTCCCCTAATTCGTCAGTCTGCCACTGAACTGGATAAATTGAGACCTGTTTTCCTGCAACAAATGCTTGGGAATAAAATGGCTATACAGCTAGTCCTCGACTTACAACCACAATGGAGCCCAAATTTCTATTGTTCAGCGAAACATTTGTTCAGCAAGTTTTGCCTGATTTTACGAACTTTCTTGCCACAGCTGTTGAGCGCAGTTGATAAGTTAGTAACCAGGTTGTTAAGTGAATCCGGCTTTCCCCCGTGACTTCACCGGTCAGAAGGTTGCAAAAGGGGATCACATGACCCCCCGGGACACTGCAGCGGTCGTAAGTATGAACCAGTTGCCAAGCGTCTGAATTTGGATCACACCTATCGCCGGGATGCTGCAAAGGTCGTAAGTGTGAAAAACGGTCATAAATCACATTTTTCAGTGCCGTTGTAACTTTGAGCGGTCACTAAATGAGCTGTTGTAAGTCGAGGACTACCTGTAGCACTGTTTGTAGTAGGACCATCTCCTAATTTAGGGATGATATTGTCAGTGACTCACAGCAGCAGAACCAAAGAGCATGCCTTTCAGATCTTCAGCAGCAACAGAAACATAAAAGCATAGGGTTGGAAGGGACCTTGGAGGTCTTCTAGTCCAACCCAAGGGCAAGAAACAGAGTTTGGGGCAAGAATGGTATAGGGTCTCCTGCTTGAGCAGGGGGTGGACTAGAAGACCTCCAAGGTCCCTTCTAACTCAGTTATACTGTTAAAAATAGTCCTTGAGTACATTTGAAGTTACAACAGCATTGAAAAAAGTGACTTATGACCGTTTTTCCACACTTATGACCGATGCAGCATCCCTATGATCAAAATTCAGACGTTCAGCAACTGACTCGTATTTATGACGGTCGCAGCGTCCTGGGGTCCCGCGATCCCCTTTTGTGACCCTTCCAACAAGCCAAGTCGATTTGGAAGCAGCCAGATTCACTTAACAACCGTGCTACTCATTGAAACGACGGCGGCGATTCACTTAACAGACGTGGCAAGAAAAGTCGTGAAAATGGGGCAAAGCTCGCGGAACACGTTTCTCGCTTAGCGACAGAAATCCTGGGCTCAATTGCGGTCGTAAGGTGAGGACTGCCCGTCCCCTTCAGCAGAGGCATGGCAGGGGTGTGCCCGACCTTCTTCAGGCATGGAGAACAACAGCTGCATCTTCATTCACCAAAAAAAGGACGGCTCTCGCCAACATTTGTGAATGACCATCTGTACCATGCTTCCTCTACAGAGCTGCCGTCACGGGTGGGATGCCAAAAGAAAACCCGATTTTTTCCCCCTCCTCCCGCTTCCTACTCTACATCAGCCCCCGGTTCCTACGAGTAAGGTTTGGTTGCCACCCACCCACCTACCTTGCCACCCTCCAATGCACCTTAAAATCCGGAGAACCTCTTGGCTTGTTGGTTAAGGTGGAACCTGGTTAATTCTGCAAAGGGGCGGGTTGGCCCAGCTTTGGGGTTAGGGGGAAGGCGGTATGAGCCCCCATCCCGGGCTGAGCTCCTACAAGCTTCAGTGGACGGAGGGAGGGATGAATGAGGCCTGTTTTGCATGGGTTTGTTCAATGGAGGGGGAGTGGCACCTTCCTCCTCCTCCTTCAATTTCTCCTTCTCCTCTTCCTTCAACTCCTCCTGCTCCAATTTCTCCTTCTCCTCCTTCAATTCCTCCTGCTCCTCCAGTTTCTCCTTCTTCTCCTTTCTCCTTCAATTCCTCCTCCTCCTCCAATTTCTCCTTCTCCTCCTTCAATTCCTCCTCCAGTTTCTCCTTCTTCTCCTTTCTCCTTCAATTCCTCCTCCTCCTCCAATTTCTCCTTCTCTTCCTCCTCCAATTGCTCCTCCTCCTTCAATTTCTTCTTCTCCTTCAATTGCTTGACGCTCTTCCCATCTCCTCCAGTTTCTCCTTCTTCTCCTTTCTCCTTCAATTCCTCCTCCTCCTCCAATTTCTCCTTCTTCCCCTTCCCCTTCAATCCCTCCTCCTCCTTCTCCAATTTCTCCTTCAATTCCTCCTCTTCCTCCAATTTCTCCTTCTCCTTCAATTGCTCCTCCTCCTTCTTCCCTTTCTCCTTCTCCTTCCTCCCCCTCCTCCAATTTCTCCTTCTCCTTCCATCCCTCCTCCTCCTCCAATTCCTCCTCCTCCTTTCAATTCCTCCTCCTGCTCCTCCTCCCCCCCCCGCCTTGCAAGGAGGGGAGCCCCACAGCCTCCCCCCAAAGCCGAGGATCCTTCCTCCTGCCCGGCTTACCGGCGAATTCCTCCTCCTCCTCCTCCTCCTCCTCCTCGCCGCTGCTCTCGGAGGGGCTCTGCAGCGGCTCGGGCGAGAAGTTGACCCCGCGGGCCTCGGCGGGGGCGCCGTCGAGCTGCGGGCGGCTCCCCCGCTCGGGTCCGGCGTTGCAACGGGCCCCGGGGCCCCGAGGGAGCCCCCCTCCTCCTCCTCCTCCTCCGGCCTCCGCCTTGAGCCGCTGGAAGTAGCGGAGGGCGAAGTCGAGCAGGTCCGCCGGCTGGCTCCGCAGCACCTCCAGGGTGAAGCTCTGCAGCAGCTCCCGCAGCCCCTCCGGGATGGAGATGCTCATGCCGGGCGAGCGGGGCGGGGCGGCCGCCCCGGGCCCCGCGGC
>QLTV01003131.1:1900834-1914770 GCA_003457575.1 Thermophis baileyi | reverse complement strand
GGATGGATGGATGGATGGATGGATGGATGGATGGATGGATGGATGGATGGATGGACGGACGGACAGACACACAGATTTTCCCAGGGAAGATGCTATCTAGGTGACTTTGGGCCAATTACTCTCTTTCAACTCAATCTAGCTCACAGAACATTAGATAAGTTGCCTTGAAAACCCAAAATAAATTGAATAAATAAATATGTTGTCTGTGACAACATCCTTCTGCTACAGCTATGGCCATAGCTGAAATATCACCTCTGAAATAGAACAAGCCTGCTCAAGGAGAAAGAGATGAGAACATGTCACAATTCATCACTCATCACATGAGTAATGGTAATTATGTCCCCATAATGCCGGGATGGGAAACCATGACCCCTTTACGACCTGCGGACTACAACTTCCAGAATTCCTGAGCCAGCCAGTCATGCTGGCTCAGGAATTCTGGGAGATGAAGTCCATAGGTTGTAAAGGGGTCATAGTGGCCCACCCCTGCCATAATGTAAATTCAGTTATACTGAAACGAAAAAAGAAATGGAGACACGAAGTGAAGGAAGGATTTAATTTCTCCAAAGCAACAGGAAATAAACCAGACAGGAACCAAGTTAATTTATTTTGGGGGGGGGGGGGTTAAATACTCCAAGTGTGTCATTCAGGCCAAATGAGAAGCTGACAAGATTGATTGTCATGTGTCATGTCTCGTTATTTATATTTACTTAAATGAAGAGAGCTCCATATAAGACTGACATATTTTGTGAGATGGCTATCATTGTGAGCCTGCACTAGTATGCAATCCACAGATCCAAAATCTCTGGGATACCCCAAAAATGAAAAGACACCCACCTATTTCTGAGAATGTTCAGTGAAGCTTCTTTAGAGAAACTATTTCAGATGTAAAAAAAGACAAAAAAAACTTGGCTTTCATCACCACACCAAAAGATTTTAACTCCTGCGGGTACACATGGTCCTTCACTTACAACAACTGAGCCCAACATTTATGTTGCTAAGTGAGACATTTGTTAAGTGAGTTTTGCCCCATTTTACAACCTTTCTAGCCACAGTGGCTAAGTGAAATCATTCAGTTGTTAAGTTAGTCACATGGTTGTTAAGTGAATCTGGCTTCCCCTTTGACTTTGCTTTGCTAAGAAGGTCGCAAAAGGGGATCACGTGACCCCGGGAGACTGCAACCGTCATAAATATGAGTCAATTGCCAAGTCACCATGGGGATGCTGCAAGGGTTGTTAAGTGTGAAAAAGGGGTCATAAGTCACTTTTTTTCAGCGCCGTTGTAACTTCAAATGGTCCTTAAATGAATAATTATAAGTTCTGGACTAAGTTGTGATTTTTAAAAGCTCTGCTTTGGACAAATACATTACCTATTTTATTCCCTGTAGAAATACATCCATAGGGTAATAAACATAAATCTAAGGACTCTTCTTCCCATATTGACGCCATGATTCGAAGTATCTAACAGAAAGAAAAGGCAAACAGCATCAGGAGACTGTCAGATCTGCCAATACATCGCTTCAGCTCTACTTCGCTTTGATGGCGGCCTGCCATAAACTACGGGGAGGGGGTAAGGAAGGATACTGGGAGGGGGGATGTCAGGAACCAAAAGTGCCAACCTGAGACAGTTGAATGGTCCAAGGATGCAGACATGGGAACGGAAGGAAAATGTCCACCCAACAGCAAGAAGACCCGGGAGAAGGGGAAATTATTCAGTTTACGCGGGAAACTTTCAGATCTGGCTTTTCTTACGCTGTAACCAGGGGTGGTATTTACTTACCTTCCCTACCGGTTCGCAAATGTGAGCGCGCAACATCGCACATGCGCACATCCTCCCGCGCATGTGCTTTACTCGCACGCGCTCCTTCCGCACATGCGCTCAGCCTCGAAAACGTGGCTAAATAGGACAGCATTATGTCCGGGCCGGCCACCCGCAGTCGCCGCTACCGGTTCACCCGAACCGGTCCAAACCGGCTGAATACCACCTCTGGCTGTAACCACTTGGCTTTAGTAAAAGTATACCTTTCACTATGAATGGAGCGAAGGGTCTTTCTTTCCTAAATGCCCAAGCTGGTCTGACAGGAGCTATTGTTGTCTTTTAAAAAAAATCTTAGAAAGCGCAAAATCAAACAAGCAAGTTATTTCCTTATGACCCTGCCCAGAGCCCCTGTCTGAGGTAGATGGATGGTTAAGAAATAGGAAATTTAAATAATAAATAATATAAATATGCAGTAAGTAAATACATTCCTGCAGGCGGAATGAAAATGACAGCCTCAGTTAGCATGGGGATGATCAGGGAGTTAGTTTGATGCAGTCCAAACATTTGGAAAGCCCTGGGCTCCGAATTATACTATATAAATGTTGCAAAACAATCTTGACAAGACAAATAACAGAAGCCGCTTGTGGAGCAGGATTCAAAAAGGAAAAAAAAATCCAGTTCACTAAAACGCATAAACATCCTGTCTTCTATGCTCCTTTCCGTCACCTTCGTCTCGGTGAATGAGATAAAAGATTTGTTGAGTGACACAAAGAGAGATGAAGCGTGCTTTCTATCATTAAGCTCAACATCTGGACACTTCCATACTAATCTATGTTAATCAATGGTTGGAAATGTTAATGATTAGAAGAGACACCAAATCTTAATTTTTTTTTTAATTTTTGGGTGCCCTCAAGTCAGTCTTAATTCCTGGGGGCTGCCTGCCAAAAATCCTTGCAAGATTTTGGAAGTGGTTTGCCATTGTCTCCTTCCTGGGGCTGAGAGACAGTGACTGGCCCAAGGTCACCCAGCTGGCTTCATACTTAAGACAGGGGTAGAGCTCACGGTCTCCCAATTTCTAGCCTGATGCCTTAATCCAGGGGTGTCAAGCTCAATTTCATTGAGGGCCGCATCAGGGTTGTGTTTGATCTCGGGGGGGGGGGCGGAGGTGTGTGGCCAGGGTGGGCACGGCCAGCTCAATGTCACTCGTATCAGGGGCACCTCTCCCAGGCTCCGTTTATGGCTGCGACGGCCTCCTACAGCGCTCTGCCAGTGAAAACGGAGCTTGGGAGGGCCACGTTTTCGCTGGCAGAGCTCTGCAGGAGGCCGTCTCAGCCGAAAACGGAGCTCAGGAGGACCGTACACAGCCCTCCCAAGCTCCGTTTTCGCTGGCAGAGGCACTGTGGGCCGATCCTTCACTGTTTCCAGGGCAGCCCTGCGGTCCAGATCTAAGCACCCCGCGGGCCACATCTGGCCCACGGGCCTTGAATTTGACGCCCCTGCCTTAATCACTACACCAAATTGACTCTCAGTCTTCATGGAGAGGTACAGCAATTTCATCCCAATATCCAGCATAAAAATAAAGTAGAAAGCTTTCACAGAAACATTGGAATTATCCAGGGGAAAAGAAATCTGTATTGCTGGCTGATTAGAAAGGAGGATTGGTATATCACGAAACAATACAGGTAGTCCTCGACTTATAACAGTTCATTTAGTGACCGTTCAAAGTTACAATAGCAATAGCACTTAGACTTATATACCGCTTTACAGTGCTTTACAGCACTCTCTAAGCGGTTCACAGAGTCAGCATATTGCCCCCAACAATCTGGGTCCTCATTTTACCCACCTCAGAAGGATGGAAGGCTGAGTCAACCTTGAGCCGGTGAGATTTGAACCGCTGAACTGCTGAACAGTCAGCTGAAGTAGCCTGCAGTACTGCACTCTAACCACTGCGCCACCTCGGCTCTTGGAAAAAGTGACTTATGACCATTTTTCACACTTACGACCGTTGCAGCATCCCCATGGTCACGTGATGTACTGTACATTCAGATGCTTGACAACTGATTGTCGCAACGTCCCGGGGTCACGCGATCCCCTTTTGTGACCTTCTGACAATCAAAGTCGACGGGGAAATCAGATTCACTTTAACAACCGCATTACTAATTTAACAACTGCAGTTGTTCGCTTAACAAATGTGACGAGAAAAGTCATAAAATGAGACAACACCACTTAACAAATTTCTCACTTAGCAACATAAATTTTGGGCTCAGTTGCGGTCCTAAGTCGAGGACTACCTGTATTATTTTAACAATGTTGCTGAGGATTGTTCTGGAAATCAGCGGGGGGGGGGGAATACAGACTTGCTCAGTCATTCTTGTACAGGTAAGTCCTCGAGAAGAACACAATTGAGCCCAACATTTCTGTTGCTAAGTGAGACAGTTGTTAAGTGAGTTTTGCTCCATTTTATGACCTTCCTTGCTACAGTTCTTAAGTGAATCACTGCAGTTGGTAAGTTAGTAGCCCGGTTGTTAAGTGAATCTGTCTTCCCCATGGACTTTGCTGGTCAGAAGGTCGCAAAAGGGGATCACGTGAACCTGGGACACTGCAACAGTCATAAGTACATGCCAGTTGCCAAGCATCTGATTTTTGACCACGGGGATGCAGCAGTGGTCGTGTGAAAAAACTGCCATAAGTCACCTTTTTCAGTGTGGTTCTAACTTTGAACGGTTACTAAGTGAACTGTTATAAGTTGAGGACTACCTCTAATTAAAAACTACTTTAGCATCAATATCAAAAGTTAGGGAACATGGCATTAAGAGTTTGAACTTTAGCTAAACAGGCAAGGAAGTCCAACATATATCAACTGGTAGGCTTCTACACCAATTATCCCTTTTTAAAATAAAAAAAAAGATACGAAAAAGAGAAGTGCTATTAATAAAAATGTCATTCAGGGGAACCAGTAGATACGTTCACTTCCATATCTAGTAGCAACCACTTAGGACACTTCTGTTTATTTCCTCTTTTTCATAACTAAAATGATGTCTTAGAGCAGGGGTGTCAAACTCAAGGCCCGTGGGCCGGATCTGGCCCGCAGGGTGCTTAGATCTGGCCGGCGGGGATGCCCTGGAAATAGCGAAGGACCGGCCTGATTCTGCCAGCGAAAATAGCAATAGCAATAGCAATAGCACTTAGACTTATATACCGCTTTACAGTGCTTTACAGCCCTCTCTAAGCGGTTCACAGAGTCAGCATATTGCCCCCAACAATCTGGGTCCTCATTTTACCCACCTCGGAAGGATGGAAGGCTGAGTCAACCTTGAGCCGGTGAGATTTGAACCGCCGAACTGCAGCTAGCAGTCAGCTGAAGTAGCCTGCAGTGCTGCACTCTAACCACTGCGCCACCTCGGCTCTGGAAATGGAGCTCGGGAGGGCTGTACTCGGCCCTTCCAGGCTCCGTTTTCGGCCACGAGGGCCTCCTGCAGCCCTCTGCCAGCGAAAACTGAGCCCGGTGGGGGGGGCTCCTCCCCGAGCTCCGTTTTTGCTGGCAGAGGGCTGCAGGAGGCTGTTGTGGCCGAAAACGGAGCTCGGGTGCCCGTTTTCACTGGCAGAGCGCTTGGGCCACCACAGGAGCCCCCAACATGAGTGACATCAAGCTGGCCACGACTCCCCTGCCCCCGCCTCCCAGGTCAAACACAACCCTGATGCGGCCCTCAATGAAATCAAGTTTGACAACCCTGTCTGAGAGGTTCTCCTATCTCACTGGCTTCCCTCAGTGTGTTGCATACATATTACCTGTAAAATGAGCATATCCTGTCTCAGATCATCACCGTGTTTGAAGATGATGCCAATGGTTTCGCTGGACAGAGAGGTTGGATCTGCGCATTTGAATTCTAGCCACAGAGGTTTTTTCTTGGAGGCCATTACTTTACATTTTTCGATCTGCGAGAAAAGAGGGACACTTATAATAACACACTGTTCACCGCCGGAATTGACATCTCATGATTAAAGGCGAGGACCGTACATCTCCAGATAGTCCTCGACTTATGACCACAATTGAGCCCAAAATTTATGTTGCTAAGTGAGACATTTAACTGAGTTTTTCCCCATTTTACAACATTCCTTGCCCAAGTTGCTAATTGAAACACTGCAGTTGATAAGTTAGTAACCTAGTTGTTACGTGAATCTGGTTTCCCCGTTGACTTTGCCCCTCAGAAGGTGGCAAAAGGGGATCACGTGACCCCGGGATGCTGCAACCGTCATAAGTATGAACCAGTTGGCAAGAATCTGAATTTGTTTTTTTAAAAAAATTGTTTTTATTAATTTTCCAACATTAAAAAAAACACAAACTACAAATACAAAAAAGAAAGAAAAAATAAAAATAAAAAAATAATAAGACAAACATCAAATTAAACAAATACAAAATACATACAATTTTGAACTATACAATATATTTTACAGTAGTTTGTGTCAAAACATATATGCTACTTTCATACTTTACCATTTGACTTGGTACTTATTATGCCATTAATAGCTTAACCTATAATTTTATATATACATAAATATTTTGTCATTCAAATTTTGATTTTTTTCTGTTTCTTATTTTGGTTCCTATTTTCTAGCCAATTATAAAATCTATTCCAAATTCTATAATAGTCCGATTCCTCTTTTTCTTTTAATTCCATCGTCATCCTATCCATTTCAGCACATTCTAAAATCTTACTAATCACCATTTCGTCCAGGGGAACCTTTTTTTGCTTCCAGTATTGTGCAGAGATAATTCTGGCAGCAGTTAGTACGTGAAGTGTCAAATATTGTTTATCTTTTTCCATTTTCGGATCCAATATTCCCAATAAGCACAATTCTGGTTTCATTTGAATTTTACATTCCATCATTCCTTTCAACCATTCCCTAACTTTCTGCCAGTATTTCCTTGCATGTGAACAAGTCCACCACATGTGGTAGAATGTTCCTGATTTGTGACTGCATTTCCAACATTCCGGGGACAGGTGTGGAAACATTTTGTCCAATCTTACTGGTGGCAAATGCATTGGTAAAACATTTTATATACATTTTCCTTATAGGCCAAGGATCTGAATTTGGATCACGTGACCGTGGGGGATGCTGGAAAGGTCGTAACTGTGAAAAACGGTCCTAAGTCACTTTTTTCAGGGCCGTTGTAACTTCGAACGGTCACTAAATGAACTGTTGTAATTCGAGGACTACCTGGAGTCTCAAACCGAATGAAATTAAAATTGTGAAACACGGAGTTTGAAATCCATCTTCTTGGGATCAACCTCATCCCTTACTATACATCTACTTTTTCGTCTTCCGTAGAAGACCTGTATATCATGCAGGTCAGGAGGGCTGAGAAGATATCTGCAGATTCCTCACATCATTGTTTCAATTCCCTCTCTTTGGGAGGGCGCTATAGGGCATTGTATGCAGTGGTGGGATTCCAAATTTTTTCCTACCGGTTCCTATGAGAGTGCGCTTTGCGCGCACAGGCGCGCAGCACTCAAAAACCGCCCTCGGTGTCAGCACTGGTGAGCTGAGCTGTTATTTAGCTCAGCTGAGGCGCGGCAATCCGCTCTGCCGCACGAATCAGCTGAGCTAAAAAACAAGGGAATATAGGACAGGGAACGGCGGGGGGCGGAAGGGTGGGGCCAGCCAGAGGTGGTATTTTCCGGTTCTCCGAACTACTCAAAATTTCCACTACCGGTTTGCCCAAACCGGTCCAAACCGGCTGAATACCACCTCTGATTGTATGCCAAGACAAGTAGACACAGGGACACCCAAAGGTGACTTTCCAAAAGGCCACTGAACTTTCTTGAGTTTTTTTCCTCCCTTGAAAATGTTTTGCAACTCATTCAAGAAGCTTCTTCGGTTCTGAAGAAGTTCTGAAGCTTCTACAGGGATGTCAAACTCAGTTTCATTGAGGGCCGCATCAGGGTTGTGTTTGACCTAGGGGGGCCAAGGTGTGTGTGTGTGTGTGGCCAGGGGCATGGTCAGGGTGGGCGTGGCCAGCTCAACATCACTCATCAAGGCTCCATTTTTGGCCGTGACGGCCTCCTGCAGCCCTTTGCCAGCGAAAATGGAGCACAGGGAGGCCGCGCGCAGCCCGCCTTGGCTCTGTTTTCACTGGCAGAGGGCTGCAGGAGGCCGTCACGGCTGAAAACGGAGCCCAGGTGGCTTGCGTGCGGCCTCCCCAAGCTCCATTTTTGTTGGCAGAGGGCTGCAGGAGCTGTCGCAGCCGAAAACAGAGCCTGTGCGGGTCGCGCGTGGCCCTCCCGAGCTCCATTTTCACTGGCAGAGGCACCCCGGGCCGGTCCGCTGTTTCCAGGGCGGGCCCGCGGGCCAGATCTAAGCACCCCGCAGGCTGGATCCGGCCCCCATGCCTTGAGTTTGACACCCTTTCTTGAAGAACTAAAGAAGGTTCTTGAATGGGAAGCGAAACATTTTCAAGGGGGGAAAAAAAACCCTCAAGGAAGTCCAGTGGCCTTTTGGAAAAGCACCTTTGACCTGGATGACTGACAATCTCCATAGACTGGAAGGACATTTCGATCCCCACAATGGAAGAACGGCTGCAAAAGTTGATGGGAGTTAGCAAAGATTGCTAAATTGACTGCTTCGATCAAAGAAAAAAACACAAATACTTTTGTTTCTACTTGGAAACCGCTTCTGGACTTTGTGCTTGAGGTGGACAAGAATGAAACTTTGATTTGGGGTTTTACCGATGAGATAGATCAGTTGTTATAGAAATGGCTAGTTTATACTACTATGTAAAAGTAAAATGTTGAGGTTTGATGTTACTATCTTATTCTACAGCACCAAAGGGAGCCGGAAGTCAATGCCTTTTCCCCCCTTTTTCCCTTCTTTTCTGCACTCTTCCCCTTTCCATCCCCTATTTTTCCTACTATTTTGCTTTTGTATTTTTTGAATTTTATGTTATAAACAAATTAAAGAGAGAGAGAATCTCCATAGACATTTAGCCAGCTGGGTATGTCTCTAATTTAATAGCAGAAAGCCAACCAAGTCATATGTTTATTTCTTGCCGGCTCGCATTCAAGATTACAGAGTCCTCATCAGTAGTGGGTTCCACTTACCTTTGCTACGGTTCAGGAATGTGTGGGTGCACGCGCACGCTTTGCATGCGCGCAATGCTTCTGCACATGTGCAGAGCGTTTTTGATGATATCCGGGCGGGTGGGCGGAGTCTGCCGCTGCTACAGGTTCGCTGAACTGATGCGAACCGGTAGCAACCCACCAGTGGTCCTCATGGAAGTTTTGTTCCACTTTTCTTCTATTAAACATTGGGGGGGGGGTGTTTCACAAAAATGTGCATTGTGCTGTTGCATATATAGGAATTTACTCCTCCTTGTGTCTCAAGAGCTCTGTTTGGGCTCTAATCTCGCTGACCCTCATTCATCTGACTTTGCTAAGAGAGAAGGAAATTATATTTACCACCAGTGCTCCTGCTTTCAATCCAGGGTCATAGGGAACTCTAAAACATTCTGGAAACTTGTTGTCCTGTAGCCTCTCGAGTTTTTGTTTGAGCTGTGTGATGACTAAAAAAATGAGAGTTGGGGGGAGAAAAAGAATTTTTTTAAAAAATCAGAAACATAATTCAATTAGAATGAAATGGGATGAGGAATTGCTGGTACATCTCCCATTTCTCCTTTAGGACATTGTTCCCAAACCTTTTTGGGTATGCGAACCAGCAGGGCGAGGGGAGAGGGGATCGTTCCCCGCGCCCTTGCAGCTCCACTCAGGCAAGAAAGAAGCCTTTGGGGCGCCATTCGCATGGGGCTGCGAGTGTCAGCGCCAGCCGTTTGGGCGAGTGGGGCTGCGCATGTGCACACTCGCGCACCGGCCTGCCACTCACGCGGCCCAGTTGCAAATAGGCCACAGCCAGTAGTGAGCCGCTGAGCACAGGTTGGGGACCCCTGCTGTAAAGCACTGTGAAGCGGTATATAAATCTAAGGGCTGTTGCTATTGCTAATTCCAGGCCAATAAAACACAAATACAACCCTTAGCAGTATAAGAAAACTAAACCTGAAACAATGTGAGAAGATAATATCAAATTATTTCTGCAAGCTGTATCTTTTGCTAAAAAGTTTGGCTGTCAACCATATGAATAGACAAGATCAAGAAACTGACTCCGTAAGACTATTTGATTGAGATAATCTATAATAATAGACGCTTGGGCGGGGCGTTGGACTAGATGACCTACAAGAGTGATGGCTAACCCTTTTGCCATTGCGTGCCAAAAGCGGGGGGAGCGTGGAGGGGGTCACACACGTGCGTGCCCACACCCATAATTCAATGCACCCTGCCCCCCGCGCATGCGTGCACGACCCCCCCCGCGCTCCCCCTGCTTTTGGCATGCGATGGCACGGTGGGCCCATTTTTGGCCCTCCCCAGGCTCCAGAGGCTATCTAGGAGCCTGGGGAGGGCGAAAACGGCCTTCCCCACCCCCTAGAGGCCCTACGGAGGCCCGTTTGCTGGCTTCTGGTGGGACCGGAAGGCCTGTTTTTCGCTCTCCCCAGGCTTCAGAGGCTTTCTAGGAGCCTGGGGAGGGCGAAAACGGCCTCCCACCCCCGGATGCCCTCTGGAGGCTGGAAATGGCCCGTTTGCCAACTTCCGGTGGGACCGGAAGCCCCGTTTTTCGCTCTCCCCAGGCTCCAGAGGCTTTCTAGGAGCTTGGGGAGGGCAAAAATGGCCTCCCCCCCAGAGGCCCTCCGGAGGCCAGAAACACCCTCCCAGAGCCTCCGCGCGAGCCCTTTACTTACCTCAAAACGGGCCGCTGGAGACTCCTGGGAGGGGAGGGGGCGTGGCCAGCCAAAAATCAGCTGGCCAGTGTGCGCATGCGCGCTGGAGCTGATCTACAGCAATGGCTCCCGTGCCGTCAGATATGGCTCCACGTGCCACCTGTGGCACGCGTGCCATAGGTTCACCATCACGGACCTACAAGGTCCCTTCCAACTCTGTTAATCTGTTTAATCTATTAATCTTGCAGTCTCCCTGTATTTTCTCGTCCCTCCTTCTTATACCCAGGGAATTGTGGGCGAACTGGTCTCTTTTTTAATACCTTCCTGCTTTCCTGATCATAACGCATGCTTTTTGGGAAACTTGCTATTGTCTTAATGGCTTCAGAATGGTTTCTTTGATCTTGCAAAAGGAGTCTGGAAACCTCTTGATCAGAAGGACAACTGAGAGTTTCAACCATTGGGTTTATGTTTGTGAGAGGTCACAAGTGATTAAAATGGGCAGCACTATATGAGTTACTGACTTGACTCTCTGTCTCAATGCACACAAATACATTTCTAGTATGAAAGCATAAGACAAAAAGAAAAATGCCTATATCTTAAGACAAGCTCTGTCTGTCTTCAATCATCATGGAGCATTTTGATCGAACCTAAATAGGAGATAGACACACCTATGCCTTCGATTATCAACATCTCATTTGATTTGAAGGTGTAGGGGAAGGAGTGGCAGAACCTGGGGGCGGAGTCAAAAGAGGGCTCAGCCTAGAATCCCTACGTAGCCACAAGCGAACGAAGTCCAACCTCCCTTGAATTCCGTTGACCCTTATTCAGCAGATAATTATTTTCTTTCAAAATGATCAAGATCATTTAGGAGAAAATGAAATACAATTAAGAAAAACAAATCTTAAAAAAATATCGCTGCAGTTATAAAACATCAGACCATAAGTATCCCTTACGGGAGTCAATCAATAAAATCCTTGTTGGTTTAAAAAAAAAAGGTCTTATAATGCTGATGCCGTATTTTCTCCAAAGGAAGACAAAATAAATTCTCTTTTCTCCCTTCCATGTCCTTCAGAAGTACGGACACAAATTGTTCCTCCTAAACCTATACAGAAAACTCTCTATTGAGATAAAATGAGTACGGATTGATTTTTATTATCTAAATAGTCTATGTCTTAGATATAAAAAACAGAAAGCTACCCCTCACACCCCAACCAACCTGAACCTTAAGAACCATTTTACTCTACACCGCTCATTTTTAAACACTTAGGGGATGACCGAATTAGAGGAAGAAACAATTTAATTAAATAATCTAGGACTCTGGGGCTGGCTGGGGAATTTTGGGAGTTGAAGTCCACATATCTTCTAGTAGCCAAAGTTGAGGAACATTAAAACATTAATGTAGGCAGTATTCCATTTTTAAAGCTACCCATAATGCAAAGTTAAATGCTGGCTCTATGTAGACTACTAGATCTCTTTTAGGAGGGGGGAAAACACAAAAAGACCCTGCAGAGTCCAAGGTGACCTCCAACACCATCATCACCACAATGGAGACCTCACTCTGGAGTAGCCCTTTGGCTTTGCTAAAAGTTAGAAACAGCTATCTATGTTTGCAATGATCTCTGATGGGGTTTTACCAATGCAAGTACAATATATTTTTACGGGGTCCTTGGTGCTCTCTGAGCTTGGCGGCTTTCTTTTCAGACATTTCATTACCAAACTAGATAACGTCATCAGCACTGTGTTACCTAGTTTTGTAATGAAACGTCTGCAAGAAAACCACCAAGCCCAGAGAGCACCAAGGACCCCCTCAGTCCTCTCCCTCCTCCTCTTTCTCTTCCTCATCCTCCATTCTCCCTTCTAGCACTGATGATGTTACCTAGTTAAGGTAATGAAACATCTGCAAGAAAACAACGAAGTTCAAAGAGCACCAAGGGCCCCACAGTCCTCCTCCTCCTCCTCCTCCTCCTCCTCCTCCACAAACCCTTCTCCCTTCTAGCACTGATGATGTTACCTAGTTTGGTAACGAAACATCTGCGAGAAAACCACCAAGCTCAGAGAGCACCAAGGACACCACAGTTCAACCCTGAGCTACCGATATTCTCTTCCATGAGTATATTTTTGGGTTTTTTTTTTCTCTGGTTCGCAACCGACTCATCTGGAAACCGCAACTGCGATGCAAAGATACCACGAACTTTGCTGCCTGGGACCAAACGAGGGAGGCGAACCCATGACATCTGAAACGATGCTTCTCAAGACGTCGCCTACCTTGAGGGGTGATATCGTACTTCTCTGCAGAAATGGCTTTGATCTCCCTGGTGACCTTGTGCAGTAGCTCCGTCACTTGGACCTGCCTGAGGAAGTCCTTCAGCATTGCTTTGCCACAACCTCTCAGATACGCTTCTAAGATCACAGCAAACCTTTGCTGGTAGTGCATGGATTGAGCAATCTCGCTTCTCAGAAACCAGAACAGGAAGTGTCCAATCCGCTTGTTCTATGAATGGAAAGGGTAGCATCTAAAACAGGTTCTTACGAGATCTGATCTAGATTAGATCTAAAACCAGAAATATTCTTGTTGGGTATTTTACCAGAACAGTACAATAAAGGGAATACACATTTAATTTTACATGTGTTAAACAGCAGCGAGAACTGCTTTTGCACAACAGTGGGAAAATGAAGAGATCCCTACAGATGAAAGTGTAAGAAAAAAAAATATTAGAATGTGCAGAGATGGATAGATTAACACTTAAAATTAAGGAGAAGGAAGAAACAGAATATTTTTTAACATGGGATTCGTTTTACCAATGGTTAGCTAACAGAAACAAAAGTTAGAAACTTAACAGTTTAAGAGAATGACTAATTATACAATGAAGGTTTACAAGTATGGATAAGCAATTATTATTATTATTATTATTATCTCTTTTATTCATTAAACATGAAACTCAGTCAACTGAACATTTAAAAGTGTCACAAATACCACTGACTGGTGCTAATGGTTGATACGGGTTGCTGCCAGCATCCTAGGTATCAACCAAGTATCTTCTTAAAATATATGATGTTCCGAGTAGCGCAGTCTTTTGCAGTTCCGCTGGTGTTATTGCAGGAAGCTGCAATTTCTTGATGTGTTTTGTGAAATTCTTGGACATGGTACCAAGTGCCCCGATGACAATGGGTATCACTGTTACATGTTTCATCCATATGCTGCCAGCATCCTAGGTATCAACCAAGTATCTTCTTAAAATATATGATGTTCCGAGTAGCGCAGTCTTTTGCAGTTCCGCTGGTGTTATTGCAGGAAGCTGCAATTTCTTGATGTGTTTTGTGAAATTCTTGGACATGGTACCAAGTGCCCCGATGGCAATGGGTATCACTGTTACATTGTTGTTGTTGTTGTTGTTGTTGTTGTTGTTGTTGTTA
>QLTV01003131.1:1866944-1884257 GCA_003457575.1 Thermophis baileyi | reverse complement strand
CTCTTGACCACCACCACGGCAGAGGCGGTCATCAAGGTGCTACGGAGACTTTTCTCCACGCACGGCCTGCCTGATGTCCTGGTTTCGGACAACGGGCCCCAATTCACGGCCTTACATTTCGAAACCTATTTAGCAGAGCAGGGAATCAGGCACGCCATCTGCTCGCCCTTCCATCCGTCGAGCAATGGCCAGGCGGAGAGAATGGTGAGATCTGCAAAAGAAGCCCTTTCACGCATGGGCCCAGGCGATTGGCAAACACGGATCGATAAATTTTTATTAGTGCAGCATATCACGCCTAGCGCCACCACTGGCAGAAGTCCATCCGAACTTCTGATGGGTCGCCGACTACGGTCTCACCTAGATCGATTGCACCCTAACTACTCTGCTGAGGCCCCAGTAGACTCCCATAGTCAGCTCCGACACTTTAGCGTAGGGGATCAAGTATACGCCCACAACTACGCTGGGGGTCCTCTCTGGGTTCCTGCCACAGTTACGGAGATCACCGGCCCTCGCTCTTACTGATTAAAGCTCGAGGACGGTAGAAGCTGGAGGCAGCACATTGACCAACTCTGAGGCCGACTCAGCCAGTCCACTCTTAGGCTACCAGAACTAGCTTCCGCGCAAACGCCTAACCAAAAAGAGCCACCGCTCACTCCTAACAGAGAAATCTCAATCCGACCAAGTCCGGAAGACTTACCTGGTGACGCTCATGCCGGGGGCCGAGCTCCGAGCGAACCGGTCCTCGAAGCTCCAGCCACACCCTGGCCCGAAATCCAGAAGCTTCCATTGGTCAAGACCGGGAGTAACAGAAGCTCGACCGACCCGACCGCTTACCCAGCTCCGACTGAGCTGCGCAGGTCAGAAAGACCAACTAAACGCCCCGCCTACCTGCGTGACTACGTCACACGTTGGGTTAGCCCAACTAGGAGGGGAGGGGTGTTACATTCTCAGACTGAAGCACATAGGCTTCAGTCAGGTCCTCCATTCTGGAGGGAAAATACTGTCTGCTGATTGGTTAGCCTGTCTGACAGCTCCCTATAAAAGGGCTGGCTGTCAGACAGGGCTTTTGCTGGATTGTTAGCACTTGACTAATAAAGAGCTGTTGTTTTGAAGTCACTCTGTCGGCCTCTTCCATTCACCCTATCTAACAAGCTGCCTTGTGACTCACTACATTATTTCTTACGGGGGGTGGGATTGTTTAGTACTCAGGGTTTTTGTTACTCATCTCGCCTCCCTGAACCAATTAACCATCTGTATTTTATTGGACCATTTCATTTCTATTTAAGCAGACTTTTTCACGAGTCCCAGGTTTTAAGGTGTTACAATATATATTTAAAAATGAAATTTCCAAACTCAGAGCAGGAAGAAAATCCGGCTTCAGGAACCCGATCTCCAATTTGTGCCAGTTTTGAATATGCCAGTGTTTACCACTTTCAAGCTGCACATTATTCTGGGATATGTAAAAAAAAAAAAAAAAAACATTTGCGAGAATTGGTCCTTGAATGAATGATGAACAATGGAGCAAAGTTCAAAAGATTACAACAGTGAAGCATTCATGGACTAAACGCAAAATTTATGCTTTTCTCATCAAGGCCTTTTAAACGCTGAATTGTTTTACGTCAAATTCAACCCATCTAGAGCTCAACTACAGTGTATATAAACAGAGTAGTGAGTAATCACATTGAACTAAACCTGCAGGTTAGCAATTCCTCAATGCAGTGGGCTTTGGGGGAATAAAAGATGGTTATAGAGCCGAGGTGGCGCAGTGGTTAGAGTGCAGCACTGCACGCTACTTCAGCTGACTGCTAGCTGCAGTTCAGCGGTTCAAATCTCACCGGCTCAAGGTTGACTCAGCCTTCCATCCTTCTGAGGTGGGTAAAATGAGGACCCAGATTGTTGGGGGCAATATGCTGACTCTGTGAACCGCTTAGAGAGGGCTGTAAAGCACTATGAAGCAGTATATAAGTCTAAGTGCTATTGCTATTGCTATTGCTATTTGCTCATTCTGAAAGAAAGAAACTTAGTGTTACATACTGACGTGCAGAGTATGAATTTGCATAGTCGCCACTGATTGGCTAATCTAGCGGCGGGAGAAATAAACTGCTGTCAGTCAATGTTCCCTCTGACATTGAAAATCGCTGCGCGGCAGTTGGAAACTGCCGCATGACGATTTCCTGTCACATGCGCGGCCGTCTGGCCGCGCAGCTGCGTAGCTGCGCAGCTTAGAGGGAACATTGCTGTCAGTGGCTAGCAGACTTCAGGGAAGCCCTTAAAAGCGGCTTCCCTGCAGCCTGCCGGCAGTCCGTATTAGTTCCAGCTAATAGACAATAAAGGTGCTGAACTGTCCCTGCGTCTTGCCTCTTCATTCCCACACGAATTTAACACTTAGTTTATTTCTTATTATAATAAGATAAAGGAGGGGCGTCTGCAGGGTATGAGCAAAACAGACAAGATGGCAGCCATGGATAGCATAATTGAAATTTTACCTATTTTTATCTGTGTTGTACAGTAGCCCATAAGCCAGAGAATGAATCTGGATGAAAAATGAAAAACGTACCCAACTTTAAATTTTAGCCTTGATACATGTTCTCTTAAGTGGATGAAAACTAATCAAGGAGTTATTCAATCTAGAACGAAGGAGATTTCCTAAAAGTGAGAACAATTAACCAGTGGAAGGGCTTGCCTTCAGAAGTTGTGGGTGCTCCATCACTGGAGGCTTTTAAGAAGAGACCGGACAGCCACTTGTCTGCAATGGTATAGAGCAGTGTTGGCAAATCTTTCCATCACCGAGTGCCGAAATGGGAGCGCGCATGCACCTTTTCAGCACTGAGTGCCGAAATGGGAGTGCGCATGCGCATGCGCATATGCCAGAAACCAGAAAAACACATGATCTTCCACCTGCTCTTCCGGTTTCTGGCGCGCAAAGACCAGCTGTCCGGTGCGCATGCGCCGGCTCTGCCTGGCCTTTCAGGGGTCCTTGCGCCTCCCTGCCCGCACCCCTGATCCCCGTCAGGGTGGCCGGACATCCCCACCAACGACCCGGTTCCGCAGCCCCGGACAGGGAGAGGAATGCCACCTCCCTCCGCTGGAAAGCCAGAGCCCCTTCCCAGCCTTGGAGGTAAGGGGCGTCGGTGTTCCCAGGGCTCGGATTGGGGGTCCAGCAGGTGGGAGAGCTTCGCCTCAACTCTGGCCGGGATGAAGCGCCCCCCCCAGCCCGCCACCAAGAACAAGCCAGCACAGCCCCCCCTTCCCGATCGCTTCCTGGCCGGCATGCCTCTTACCCCTCGGTGGCGTCTCCATGCTGCGCTGTCCTCCGGCCCTCCTGGGACAGCTCACCTCCCCGACGGCGGCTCCTCCTCCTTTTCCTCCTGGCTGCCCCCTCACAGTGGCAGGAGCAGCAGGCAGGGCAGCCGGCCGCCCAGTCAGCAAACCCTGCCCCGCTGCCCCGTGCGCCCGAGCTGGCCAGGCACTCCGGATCGCAGACGCGCATCAGTGCCGCGGGCTGGAGGGCTGGGGCCGCAAAAGAAGCCCACTCAGGCGGGGAGGGAGGGAAGCCCCGGCCCGCCCATCCTGGCTGGCAGCTCTGCTCTCCTTGCTCTTCTGGGTTCCGGCACGCCGGCCATCTGGTCTTCGCATGCGCATGCGTGCCAGAAACTGGAAGATCATCTTCCTGGTGCGCGCATGCAACCAGGCGGCTGCTCTTTCGGTTTCTGGTGCTCCCGCATGCTTGAAGACCAGCTGGCCGGCGCGCCGGAACCCAGAAGAGCAACGGGCGACACTCTGCATGCTCGGAGAGATGGCTCTGCGTGCCACTTCCAGCACGTGTGCCATAGGTTCGCCATCACGGGTATGGGGTCTCGTGCTAGAGCAGGGGGTTGGACTCCAAGGTCCCTTCCAACCCTGTTATTCTGTTAAATGTTCTGATTCAGCTAATCAAAGCTTTCATTGTAAAATACTGTATGAGGTTCTTCCATGGTCAGACTTGTCAAGACAAAGAACGTTTTAGAAACTGTTGTAGTGTGCAGAGAAATGGTTGCAACTCACACAAAGCTTTTTTTTATACAGTGGTGGAACATCTGGAAGAATGCTAGAAAATCAGGAGCTCCATATACAACACTAGGAGTCAGGGACTACCAAACCAATCTGCAAGAGCATTCCAACCCCCATTTCCTATGAATCCTAGGAAGTATCTCAGATACTTTCTCCGTATCGGTATTGTGAACAAACGAAGGAACAAGTCATTTGTACATTATGATGTCTCAATTAATCTGGCAAGACCCAGGACAAAGCTGATCATTTAGCTCTTGCTCAACTTAAGAGTGTAGCAATTGTGTTGTCAAAACAGACCACAACAACCCTCCAGAAGTTGGGAAAAGTTCAGAATACAATAGCACCAAGAGAACCTGGGTTGGCAGGACTTGAGATGGGACGCTAGCCTAAAAGGCTCACTCTGTGAATCTTCCTCTCAATGGTAACTCAGATTGGCATTAATATAACCCGATTTTCAAAAGGCAATAAAAATTGTGCCAGTTTTGCTGAAGCAAATGTAGGTTGCTGTACAGCATTCTGCAAAGGGGGAAATGTCCTTGAGATTAATGACTCTACTGGAGGCTATATCTACGTATATATCGGATTTTTTTAAACAACGGGACGGAAGTGGTTTTCAATTGCCCTTTCTTTTTTGTTTTGCTTTCCAGATGAGCCTTAAAACAAAGTTGCCAGACGGCAACACACTGACACAACAAGGGTGGAGAACCGAGCAGATTTCATCATTCTTATTGGCAGAGTGTTGGCTTGAAGATGAGCTCATTCCATGCTTGGCGATATGCTCTCCTCCTCATCTTCCTCCACCCACCCTCCAGGCTTCTCTTTTGTCACTTCTCCAGAAACCCTCACTCAATCAATAAGATCCCCAGGACCTACTAAGAGCAAGTGGCAAGCTCAGAAGCAATCCCCAAACACAATAAATCAGAATAGAGTTGGAAGGGACCTTGGAGGTCTTCTAGTCCAACCCCCTGCTTAAGCAGGAGACCCTATACCATTTCAGACAAATAGTTGTTCTGTCTCTTCTTAAAAGCCTCCAGTGATGAAGCACCTACAACTTCTGGAGGCAAGCTGTTCCACTGGTTAATTGTCCTCATTGTTAGGAAGTTTCTCCTTAATTCCAGTTTGCTTCTCTCCTTGATTAGTTTCCATTCATTGTTTCTTGTTTTGCCTTCTGGTGCTTTGGAAAATAAGTTGACCCCCTCTTCTTTGTGGCAGCCCCTCAAATACTGGAATACTGCTACCATGTCCCCCCTAGTCCTTCTTTTCTCTAGACTGGCCATACCCAATTCCTACAACCGTTCATATGTTTTTGTCTCCAGGCCTTTAATTATCTTAGTTGCTCTTGTTTGCACTTTTTCCAAACATCTTTTTTGTAATATGGTGTCCAAAACTGGATGCAGTATTCCAGGTGTGGCCTTACTAAGGTTTTATAAAGCGGTGCTAATACTTCACATGATTTGGAAACATTTTTTTGGAAACTATGTGGATCCACCAGATTGGCAAACCACCCGAGCAGGCCATGACTAACCGCTAGTTGCATCTGGATCGGGAACTGATCTGACCACAGACCAGGTAAAGGTGATGGTAGTTGAAGAGAGGGTAACAAGATGGCTGTTCTAATTACAGAGAAGAGTTTATCTAGTTTTGTTTCCACCTGGAAATCACTTCTGGATCTTGTATTAAACCTGAACAAAAATGAAACTTTGATTTTAGGTCTTGATGATTAGAATGATTTTATTGTTGCAGAACCGGCTTGAAATATTTAGACATTTAAAGCAGGTTCGGCCCGGTCCGGGTAGCGCCGCCTGCCGGTAGTTCGGAGAACCGGTAGCGACGGCAGCGCAAGGCTCCGCCCACCCGTCCAGATGCCATTTTGTTGTTTTTTACTCTCTGCGCATGTGCAAAGCGTTCTGCGCATGCGCAGAGGGTGAAAAAGCCCGTGCGCACGCAGAGCGCCCGTGCACATGCGGAGCGAGCGCTTCCGAACCGGTAGGGAAGGTAAGTAGATTTCACCGCTGATTTAAAGTAAAAAGTTGACGCCATAACATTTTTCGCACTGAAAAAAAGTAGGAAGTTAGTCACTACTTTTTTCTTCCTTTTTTTTTTTTTTACTTCTTTCTGGGCTTCTATTCTCTCTTGAATTTTCTTAAATGTTTGTTTCTATTTGTAGTTTATCTTATAATAAACTTTAATAAAAATAGGGGGGAAAGGGAACCAATCTGACCACAATAAAAGTCTCAGCCCTTTTTCCTTGACATCCAGAAAATATCACTTGCTCCAAAGCAAAAACAAAGGTCTAAGGCTCACCCAACTGTGTTGAGCCAGAAATTGCCGCAGGTTCACGGTTGTCGTGGAGGGTATGAATTCCAGAGTCCGCCAAGAACCTCAGCATAGAGGCTGAGGTTCTCCAGAGCAAGAAGCCTTGGAAAAGCTCCCATTGTTAAATTGCAGTTCAGAAGATTTCTTGCTCCAGCCTATACACAAGAATCTAATCGACTAAAATTCAATTGAACTAAATTGGCTCCAGATTAGGGTCTGCAGAATTCAAGAGGGGTAGATTTAGACCTTTGTGGCGACGTAACAACTCTAGGCTGCTGACTCGCTTAACTCCCTCCCCAGTTCTGCCTGCTCTTCTCCTACACACCCATATACCTAGCAACAAGTCCCAAGAATTCAGAAATAGACCCTACCAAGAATTTGGTTGGATGACATAGTAGCAGGATGTCTCACTAGTCCCTGTTGTCCAGCTTAACACACAAGGATTCACACACTGTCCCTTCTGGAGCAAAGACTCTGCTAAGGTCTCTCTCCCCACCATCTCTGCTCCCTTTCCTTAGAGTTGAGGCTCCTGAAAGACCTGAAACCCAGTTTAGAAAGTCACAGTGGCCTAGAATCAAACTTACACCACTGATTATACACCACTATAACCATTCAGCCTTCTTGGCTTCAATAGGAAAGTAGATAACCATTGACATCTTCCAGGTTGTTTATCTGAATCTACAGCCATGGAATTGCCTGGTGGCCTCCACTCCAAATATATTGTATCTGCTGAGCTTTCACAGATTAGCCAAAATCAGCTCAGGGCTGCCACCTAGTGGGGCTCTCCTGCTTGGCGGCAACAACATTAATTTGGAATCATTTTTTTTTCTAAGTGAAGATTAAATGACCGGCCTGTTATCAACAGTTCACCTTTATTGTCACCTATGAATGCCAGAACAAAAGCAGGGCTAATTTAATATGCACTTGTGGAATTGCAGCCTGCAACCTTGGTAAAGTTTTGGAAGTCTTCCGTTCAAATAACAACCCGATCCAATCGCGTTTACGATCGTCATCCAGATTAGATCAACTTTCTGCCCAGACAAATGTAACTTCCCAGTTCCCACATAGGAATCAACAACAGCCAACGCACCTCGTTTACAATTTAACCCTACCCAAATAACACAAAGGTTAGGTCATCATTATTCCTCTCTGTTTGCCTCTCCACCGCCCTGCCCCCCCCACCACCGCTGCCTCGTTGATGGCTAGCCTCTTATCCCTGCCTTCCCTCTTTATTTATTTAAAGATTTATATCTGTTACAATAACCTTCAGGGCTGCTTACACCTCTTAGTTATACATAGTGAGAAGTGTAGAGACACGTTCAGGACAGGGCTGTACCACAAGAGTCTCTTAACCACAGAGGTGGGGCAGCTGAGGAAGGACGTCTCCTACAGAGATCAAACAGTGGACAATTTTGCATAGCAAATACTGTCTGTGTGTACACAATTAATGCACCAATAGCAATCCACTTCTGGAGTGTATTATCCACACACCAAGTCCGGTTTCAACAATAAAATAAATAAAACGAATACGCTTCTGAATTCTTCTTCAACTATTGATGGTTGGTTTCCTCCAACCTGTAAAATAAAATTATGTGGGTCTATTTGCTAGGCCAAAGGAACAATATTCACATCCCAGGTGGGGAAAAAAGGGTTTGAAGCCATTTCCAGGGTCAGTGATAAAAACAACACCCCCGCCACAACATTCACACAAAATACAGGGAGTCCTTGACTTACGACCACAAATGAGCACAACATTTCTGTTGTTAAGCGAGACATTTGTTTTGCCTCATTTTATGTCTTTTCTCGCCACGGTTTTTAATCACTGCCCTTGCTAAATTAGTCCCATGGTTGTTAAGTGAATCTGGCTTCCCCATTGACTTTGCTTATCAGAAGGTCGCAAAAGGGGATCACGTGACCCCGGGACACTGCGACCGTCATAAATACGAGTCAGTGGCCAAGCCCCTGAATTTGGATCACGTGACCATGGGGATGCTGTAGCGGTCGTAAGTGGGGAAAACGGTCATGAGTCACTTTTTTCAGTGGTGTTGTAACTACCAACGGTCACTAAACAAACTGTTGTTAAGTCGATATTAATGTATATTAATGTAAGGATCAAAGGCCTACCTAGAAGTTCTATCGCTGTCATCAGACAGTTGCCAAAAAAAGTCCACAATCCAGATATAAATCCAAAATGTCCCAATCATGGGTGTTTAAATGTATGGCCAACCCATACTGACAGCCTCTTCCCTCCATGAGTTTTTCAAATTCTTCTTTTAAAGATATCAGCCTAATGAGGCCAATTCTACAGCTAATTTGCCTGTGGTGAGTCACCTATTGTTTAATTTCGCCGGATAATACCGCATTTCAATACCGTAAGCAAAGCAGGGACAGCTATCCTCTTCCTTTTCCCAGGACAGATGCACAAAATCAATCCTATAATGCTCAGTTATTATGAATCAATATCAGTTATTGACTGTTTCCCTGTTTATTTTCTCAGCGACACCCCTGCGAAGTAGAACAGAGGCTCTCCCAGGGTGCAGACGAAGGTGGGTGCAGCTAAAGATGATCCAAAGCCCCGGGACCCTAAAACATCTTTTTGAATATGAGAAATGGCTTGAATACTGACAGGACAGCAATAAATTGATTATTTACTAATTAAATTATTTACATGTATTCATTTACTAAGAATTTTGGAATGTCAGGGAGTTACAGCAACCCAGTGGAAATATATCGTTCACTCCAGCATTTTTTTGTCCTGTTCTTATATAACACGCACACATATACACACACGTGTGTGCGTGCACCTGCATGCAGAGGGCAGTTGTCTAAACTTGCACCCACTTGTAAGTCTTTATGGCAACATTATGGAAGGGTGCAAGTCTTATTTATTTCTCTGTCTGTCTCTCTGTCTGTCTATCAAATTTATATGTATCAAATTTATCTATCAAATTTATATCTGTTTGTATGTCTGTCTGTCTATCAAATTTATCTATCAAATTTATATCTATCTATCAAATTTATCTCTATCACATGTCTGTCTGTCTATCTATCATCTATCTATCTATCTATCTATCTATCTATCTATCTATCTATCTATCTATCTATCATCTAATTAATTGACTCCGCCCCAAAAAAACTTACTGCAGAGTAACTTTAATGCCTCTGTGCCGTGTGTGTGTGTGTGTGTGTGTGTGTGTGTGTGTGTGTGTGTGTGTGTGTGTGTGTGTGTGTGTGTGTGTGTGTGTGTGTGTGTGTGTGTGTGTAAATTGTGTTTACCCCACAAGGGTGGCTCACCCAAACTTTTACAGCCCCCCCCCCAAAAAAACTATTCTCCAGATCCAAAACCACCGGCTGCAGCTGCCAAGGACGGTCCACGTCCACCTCCACGCCAACGAGATTCAATTTCCCCGTGGGCAATCCCGAAACACACATACACACACACAAAAAAAATATCCCACACGAACCCGATTATAAAGAGAAACAAAGCAGGTCAAAGCAGAGTTGCGCCTCCCAAAAGTTCAACTCCGTGTCCAAGCGAAGCAAGCGAGGGGATTCCACGCGTGTTTCCCCCCCCCACTTCGGAAAGCAAACTTCTCCTGCGTGCGGTTAGAAACCCACGGGAGGAGGAAGGCAGCGCCGGCGAGCCCCTGGCTGCGGAGGAGTCGAGGGGGGCGGCGTCCGAAGGTCTCCCCCCTCCCCGGATCTGCCCTCCCGAGCCGACCCCCTCGTCCCAGACTTACGTCCAAGCGGAGCGGCGGAGGAGCTGCCCTTCCTGCGGGCGGAGGGTCTTTCTCCAAGCGGCTGGCCGGGGTCCCCCTCCGGACAGGGGTCCAAGTTTAAGCCCCCTTCGGACGGACGGACGGACGGACGGCTGGCTGGCCCGTCCCGGGACGAGCAAGGCCGGCCGGCGACCCCCGGCTCCGAAGTCCTCTTCGCGTCGGGCTTCCCCGGCTCGGCCGCGCCCGGCCTCGGCTTCCCGGCCTCGGCACCTGCCCCAACAGCTGACTGCAGGCCTCGCCCAGCCGGCTTGGGAGAAAGCGCAGGCGGAGCAGCCGGGGCTGGGCTGGGCTGGGCTGGGTCGGCTTCGGGGGGGGGGGCAGAGGAGCCCCCCCCCACCGATCGGCTTTTTTTGCAGCAAATCTCAGCAGTTGAGTCGGACTTTCCGAATTTTCCTTAGCGACCAAATCCAACTTTAAACAAGTTTGGATCTAGGACAGGCAGTCCTCTACTTACGACCTCAAGGGAGGGGCCCCCCCAATGTCCGTTGTTAAGTGAGACATTTGTTAGGTGAGGACTTTTCTTGCCACCGTTCTTAAGGGAATCGACGCCGTTGTTCGTAACACGGTTGTGAAGTGAATCGGGTTTCCCCGTCGGCTTCAAACTGGTTTGGATCTAGGACACGTAGTCCTCGACTTACGACCCTGACGGAGCCCGTGGCTAAGTGAGACGTTTGTTAGATGAGGACTTTTCTTGCCACCGTTCTTAAGGGAATCGACGCCGTTGTTCGTAACACGGTTGTTAAGTGAAGCCCAAATCCAACTTTAAACAAGTTTGGATCTAGGACAGGCAGTCCTCTACTTACGACCTCAAGGGAGGGGCCCCCCCAATGTCCGTTGTTAAGTGAGACATTTGTTAGGTGAGGACTTTTCTTGCCACCGTTCTTAAGGGAATCGACGCCGTTGTTCGTAACACGGTTGTTAAGTGAATCGGGTTTCCCCATTGGCTTCAAACTGGTTTGGATCTAGGGCAGGTAGTCCTCGACTTACAACCCCGACGGAGCCCCCAATGCCCGTGGCTAAGTGAGATGTTTGTTAGGTGAGGACTTTTCTTGCCACCGTTCTTAAGGGAATCGACGCCGTTGTTCGTAACACGGTTGTTAAGTGAATCGGGTTTCCCCATTGGCTTCAAACTGGTTTGGATCTAGGGCAGGTAGTCCTCGACTTACGACCCCGACGGAGCCCCCAATGCCCGTGGCTAAGTGAGATGTTTGTTAGGTGAGGACTTTTCTTGCCACCGTTCTTAAGGGAATCGACGCCGTTGTTCAATTCGTAACACGGTTGTTAAGTGAATCCTCATTGGCTTTGCCGGTCAGAAGGTCGCAAAAGCGGATCACGGGACACTGCAACCGTCATAAATGTGAGACGGTTGCCAAGCATCCGAATGCAAATCACGGGACCACAGGGATGATGCAACAGTCATAAGTGTGAAAAATGGTCGTAAGTCGTTTTTTTCAGCGCCGTTGTAACTTCGAATGGTCAACCAAGCAAACTGTCATAAGTCGAGGGCTACCTGTAAAATGGTTGTAAATCGAGGACAGATAGTCCTCGGTTTACAACTATGCCTTTAGTGATCTTTTTTCTCTCCACTTGATATGTATGCATTCGACCAGTGAAACTTTCAGGAAAATTGCAACACAGGAAATGTCAGAAACACAAAATTCTGGTGGAAAAAAAAACATACAGTAGAACCTTGGGGGGGAGGAAAAACCTACACAGATCAAGATATGGAAATTTGCAAAAGAAAAAAAAAAAAAAAAAAAAAAAAAAAAAAAAAAGCATTAGTGGGTTGTTTTTTTTGTTGGTTTTTTTTTTGTTAATTTATGGCTTATAATCAGAGATGTGGAAGGGATCCTTGAGGGCATCTATTCCACTCCCTGTTCAAATGTGGAGAAGCTACCAGGCCATTTCTGATAGGCGGTCGATCTGATCGATCTATAGATTTTGATACATGAATCCTCCTTGGAGGGACATCTACCGAAGGTCAAAAAGGCAGTTTGGTGTAATGGTTAAGGCCATTAGAAACCAGGAAACTCAGTTCTAGACCTGGAATGGAACCAGTTGAGTGAACTTTGGACAGGTCAGCCCTAGAAAACAAGCAAGGGTAACTTCTGAAAAAGTTGCCAAGAAAACAACAGGGATTAGCCCAGGCGGCCACCAGACGTCAGCGATGACTCAAACGCATTTAAAAATAACAGTAAAGGTGAACTCAACACTTCTTGTGGCAGATGGTTCCGCTGGCTGACTGCTCATGAACTTCCTCCTGATCTTTAAAACCTGAACTTGCTACCTTGTCACCTGCAAAGGTTGTAAGTGTGAAATATATTCATCCCTCATTTTTTTCCACTGCCGTCGAACGGTCACTAAACGAGAGGTTGTAAGTCGAGAACTACAGGTAGTCCTCGACTTACGACAAACAATTGAGCCCACATTTTCTGTCGTGAAGTGAGTTTTGCCCCATCTTACGACCTTTCTTGCCACAGTTGTTAAGTGAGTCCCAGCAGTTGTTAATTTAGGAACCCGGTGGTTAAGTGAATCTGGCCTCCCCCATGGACTTCGCTTGTGGGAAGGTTGCAAAAGGGGATTGCGTGACAGCAACGGTCATAAATATGAGTCCGTGGCCAAGCATCTGAATTTTGATCACGGGACGGTGAGGAATGCTGCAAAGGTCGTAACTGTGAAAAACGGTCGTAAGTCACATTTTTCAGTGCCGTTGTAACTTTGAATGGTCACTAAACGAACTGTTGTAAGTCGAGGACTACCTGTACCTGCCTTAGAACATGTCAAGAGTATTGCAGCGTCTTCAGAGTTCTGCTGGTGTAACAGTGCCCCACAGTGTAAGCTGTGAAGTCTCATTTTATTGTAGGGGAATGTTTCCAATTGTGTAGTAGTAGTAGTGTGGCAGGAACAGCTCTTCCTTTTGGCCATGGTTACAGTCACCGCCCTCCATTGGCCATGGTTTCTGCCCTCCATGCCTAACTTCTGCAGAGAGCATCTCGTCCTAAGATTAATGAAGCTCTGTTTAAGTACGGTCTTGCCGAAGCCTTGGTAAGGCCACACTTAGAATGCTGCGTCCAGTTTTGGTCACCCCAACACAAAAAAGATGTTGAGACTCTAGAAAGAGTGCAGAGAAGAGCCACAAAGATGATTAGGGGACTGGAGGCTAAAACATACGAAGAACGGTTGCAGGAACTGGGTATGTCTAGTTTAATGAAAAGAAGGACTAGGGGAGACATGATAGCAGTGTTCCAATATCTCAGGGGCTGCCACAAAGAAGAAGGAGTGAAACTATTCTCCAAAGCACAGGAAGCAATGGATGGAAACTAATCAAGGAGAGAAGCAACCTAGAACAGTGATGGTGAACCTTTTTTTCCTCGGGTGCCGAAAGCACGTGCGGGCTATTGCGCGCGTGCGCGTGCCCACACCATAATTCAATGCCTCTCCTGCACCCCACCCCCCGTGCATGCATGCATGCCTCCCCTCCCCCATTTCCCAACTTCCGGTGGGCCCAGTAGGCCCGGTTTTTGCCCTCCCCAGGCTCCAGAGGGAAAACGCCCCCCTGCCCCCCCAGAGGCCCTCCGGAGGCTGGAAATGGGTGGGCCCAGTAGGCCCATTTTTCGCCCTCCCCAGGCTCCAGAGGCTTTCTTGGAGCCTGGGGAGGTCGAAAACGCCTTCCCCCGCCCCCCCGGAGGCCCTCCGGAGGCCAAAAACGCCCTCCCAGAGCCTCCGCACGAGCCAAAAATCAGCTGGCCGGCGCGCACATGCGTGCTGGAGCTGAGCTAGGGCAACGGCTCGCGTGCCATAGGTTCGCCATCATGGACCTAGAACTAAGGAGAAATCTCCAGACAGTGAGAACAATTAGCCAGTGGAACTACTTGCCTCCAGAAGTTGTGGGTGCTTCAACACTTGAAAGAAGTTTTTAAGAAGAGATTGGACAGCCATTTATCAGAAAGGGTATAGGGTCTCCTGCTTGAGCAGGGGGTTGGACTAGATGACCTCCAAGGTCCCTTCCAACTCTGTTGCTGTTTTAAATTAAATTAAAATTACTGTTTTAAATTTCACAATCGACATGTTAAAGGCGAGCTCCTCTCTTTTCTTTTTAGTTGATGTGTTCTCTTGATGGACTAGTAGTGTGTTTGCTTTCAGATCTAGCATGTTGTATGAACATATACATCAACAGTTGAAAAATGAAAGGCTATTTTCGCTAATCAACTTCTTACAAATGTGTATGGTGTTGCTTCAAGTTTCTGTTGGATTTTGAGCTTGTAATGACTGTCCACAGCATAAGAACTGAAATAAAACAACAACAAAGATTAAAGAACGTTATTTAAATGCACAAGAGCTTCACAGATTAATAAAACAAGGCCCTTCTGTGGGTATTAGGATAAAACTGTTTTAATCAAAATTAACTGCAAAAAGGCAACCCATTTGTTAATACAACGCACAGGAAATATAGCAGGTTATTTCTTTGCTGGGTTATGAAAATAATTACGTAAGTCTTGCAATCTTAAACGAGAACACTGAATCAATGGAAAATGACATTGCGATTTCCACGGTGTTGAACAGTTACTTTTCAACAGTGGATTTATCTTAGAGTCAGACCTATTAAAAAAAAAAAGTATAACACTATTTCCAGTCTCTTTGCAGCTTCAATTTTGACATTGTTTGTCATAAGGTGGTAAGCTGCCAATTTTTCTAACAAGGCTTTCTAAAGACATAATCTAAAATGGAGGTGTTGAGCAGCTATAGAAACCACCAAATTCCTGCCAGGAAAAAGGAAGTGTTTTGAAAGCAATAGCAATAGCAATAGCACTTAGACTTATATACCGCTTCATAGTGCTTTACAGCCCTCTCTAAGCGGTTCACAGAGTCAGCATATTGCCCCTAACAATCTGGGTCCTCATGGATGGAAGGCTGGAAGGCTGAGTCAACCTTGAGCCTGGTGAAGGATGGAAGGCTGAGTCAACCTTGAGCCTGGTGAAATTCGATCTGCCAAACTGCTGGCAGCTGGTGATCAGCAGAAGTAGCCTGCAGTACTGCACTCTAACCACTGCGCCACCACGGCTCAAAGCAACAATAAAGATTTGATCTATCTCTCAGCAGTTTATAGAGTCGGCATATTGCCCCCCCCCAACAATCTGGGTCCTCATTTTACCGACCTCGGAAGGACGGAAGGCTGAGTCAACCTTGAGCCGGTCAGGATCGAACTCCTGGCAGTGGGCAGAATTAGCCTGCAATACGGCATTGTAACCACTGCGCCACCACATTTATAATTGAACTGCCCATAGGAAAAAGGCACTTAAGCTATTACAGTAATCACAATAGCTGCAGTTAGTTGGTTGTTTATATTTGCAGATGATCAAATACAATACTTTTGAAACAAGTGACATTTTTTTAAAGGTGATAGCTATATAGATCTGACCACGTGCCATCTAAAAGAGGCATTTCCTTCTTTAGAAAATGCATCTTTAATCACTATCCTTGTCTTGGGGCAATTACCAAACAAGCACCTAAGGATCTACCAATAGATCTGTATTGGCATTGGAGCCTTCCTGATGGTGTTCGTTCAATAAAGGAGAATATTTGTAGCTCAGGGTTGACATGAGGGGTCCTTGGGACTCTCTGAGCTTGCTTGTTTTCTTGCAGACGTTTCATTACCATACTAGGTAACATCATCAGTGCTAAAAGGGAGTAGGGTATATGGAATGGAGGAGGAGGAGGAGGAGGACTGTGGGGTCCTTGCTGCTCCCTGAGCTTGCTTGTTTTCTTGCAGACGTTTCATGACCCAACTAGGTCACATCATCAGTGCTAGTAAGGAGTGTGGTTTGCTCTCAGTTTATATTCCGGTGTCTTGCCTGTCTGTGTGGGTGGGGACGATCTTAAGAGATTCTTTGGTTGGGCTGTTTACTGATGGCATTTTGGCAGTTTCTTGATTGGGGGATTATTTACTTGATTGTTGGTCTGCAGTTGACCTTGGAGTTAATCTATGCCAGTGGTTCTCAACCTGTGGGTCGTGACCCCTTTGGGGGTCGAACGACCTTTTCACAGGGGTCGCCGCACGCGCTAACCCGCCATCTTGGAAATGCTCCCAGTTCGGCCGTGCCTGCGGGTCGCCGGACAGCCGGTAGCCACGGAAGCGGAAGACTTCGCCCACCCGCCCGGACGCCGCCATTTGGGTTCTTTTACCCTCTGCGCATGCGCAGAACGCTTTGTGCATGCACAGAGGGTAAAAGAACTCAAATGGTGACGTCCGGGCGGAGCCTCGCGCTGCCTCCGCTACCGGTTATCCAAACCACTGGTGGCTGCCGCTACCAGTACGCCTGGACCAGGCCGAACCGGTAGCATTTCATCCCTGGATGGTGGCCTGTAACTTTTAGTCTGGGTTAACTTGGAGATTTTAGGAGGAGTTTTCTAGTCTCACTTATAGTGGGTTATTGAAGGAAGAGTTCATTTGGGTCATTTCAAATAATTTCTTGGGAAGTTTTTCCCAGGCTGAGGGGGCAGGCGGCGGTCGCGTCGTGGGGGGTCACGGCATTAGAAAGGTTGAGAACCACTGATCTATGCTGATCTGGGTGCTGATTCCTGGTGGAGAAGGGCTGGAGTCTTTTTTGTTCTCTTTTGGGCTGGTTGATTGTCTCTTTTGAATATGCAAAAGAGTGCATCACTTTTGTTTCATTGGTAAGGAAGAAAGCTCTAGAAGTAGTCCTCGTTTAGCGACTGCCTCATTTAGCGACTCTTTGTAACGACAAGGGTGATGATTTTGGACCTTTCCAACTCTGTATATGGCATTTTTGTGGGCTTAAAGTTATGAGTACAGAGGTTGGCTCTGACTTTTTTTTATTAAAAATCATCAGACAGTGACATCTACTGGACAGGTAGAAAATAAATAGAATAGAATAGAATAGAATTTTTTATTGGCCAAGTGTGATTGGACACACAAGGAATTTGTCTTGGTGCATATGCTCTCAGTGTACATAAAAGAAAAGATAAGTTCGTCAAGAATCATAAGGTACAACACTTAATGATAGTCCGGGTACAAATAAGCAATCAAGTCATAGTAGGAACCAGTCAATATAAATTGTAAGGATACAAGCAACAAAGTTACAGTCATTTGTGGCTTTGTGGGAGGAGATGGGTGATGGGAACGATGAGAAGATTAATAGTAGTGCAG